>CALYDF020005641.1:0-14140 GCA_944474145.2 Dicrocoelium dendriticum | reverse complement strand
AATGTCTGTATCACTTACCTTCGCTGGTTTGCTGATGTATTCTGTGACACTGTAGGAATGCACTAGTGACCAAGCTGCTTAATGGGATAGTTATATCTGGCCACGGAAAGATTTTCATAACGACATTATCTGTCGATCATCTTAACCTAAGCACCTCTAAGTAGTAACGACTAGTGGTCGTAGGCTCCAAGTGTCTCCGGAGCTTGCACAGAGCCACTCTCTTTTATGCCCAACCTTCATCCTTTAGGACTGCCTGCGTCACATACATTTGCTGTCTGTTGACTTATTCTGGGACACTTGAGATATCCACTACCAACTAGAAGGCTTCACCCCAATACCATTGACAGCCATCGACCTTCTCTCCCTTAGTACAATGATCAGTTCTTCGTATTACCTACGTCACCAATTTTCAGCTACAGCAAGTCATTGTAGGTAGCATGCGTCTTTGCGCTAGGAGCCAATCATCATCTCTCTAACACTTACTTCCTTGAATTGTTTGCATTACACACCTTCGCTGGTTCGTTGGCTTCTTTTGTCACTGTAACTTTCCACTAATGACTATAAGGCTTAATACGAATTCAGTTGCAGTCCACTGGTTCTCCCTTTTAGCACCATTATCCTTCGTTCCTCTTATCTTCATCACGTTTTCCTCAGTGATTCGTTGTAGGCTCCACACAGCTCTGCGCATATCCGAGCCAATAGGAGACATCCTTTTTTCTCCATACTCTGATCTCTTCAAATGTCTGTAGCACTTACCTTCGCTGGCTTGCTGATGTATTCTGTGACACTGTAGGAATCCACTAGTCATAAAACTACTTAGTGGAATGGTTACATCTGGCCACGGAAAGCTTTTCATGGCGCCATGATCTGTCGATCCTCTCAACCTCAGCACCTCTGCTTAGTTGCAACTGGTGCTCATAGGCTCCTGGCATCTCTGAGCATATCCGGAGCTTGCTAAGATCCACCCTCTCCAACCTTCATCATTTGGGACTATCTGCGTCACATACATTGCTGTCTGTTGACTTATTCTGGGACACTTGAGATATCCACTAACAACTAGAAGGCTTCACCACAATTCCATTGCTAGCCGTCGATACTCTCTCTCCCATAGTACCATTATCAGTTCTTTTATTACCTCTGGCACCCCTGTTTAGCAGCAGCCATTCTCCATAGGCTACAACCATCTCTGCGCATATTCGGAGCTTGCTAAGAGCAACTCTTTTATTCCTCTCTGGGACTGCGTGCGTCACATACAGCTGCTGGCTGTAGACATACTCTAGGACACTTTAGGTATCCACTAGTAACTAGAAGGCTTCACTCTAATGCCATTGCTAGCCGTCGATACTCTCTCTCCCTTGGTACCATTATCTCTTTTATCGCCAACCTTTTTCCTTTAGGACTGCCTGCGTCACATACATTTGCTGTCTGTTAACTTATTCTGGGACCCTTAAGGTATCCACTAGCAACTAGAAGGCTTCACCCCAATGCCATTGCTAGCCGTCAGTACTCTCTCTTCCTTAGTACCATTATCAATTCCTCTTATTATCTACGTCACCACTTTTCAGCTGCAGTGAGTCATTGTAGGTAGCATTGATCTTTGCACCAGAAGTCACTCCTTATCTCTCCAACACTTACGCGCTTGAATTGTTTGCATCACACCTTCACTATTTTGTTGACTTCTTCTGTCATTATAGGGATCCACTGGTAATTAGTAGGCTTAATCCGGATGCCTTTGCTGGCCCCTGATATTCTCTATCCTAGCACCACTATCTGTCACTCTTCATATCATCCGCACTACTGCAGCAATTCGCCGTATGCTCCATGTCCCTTCTGCGCAGATCTTGAGCTTGCTAGGTTACACTCCTTGTCTCTCCATCATACATTCTTCTGGAATGTCTGTATCTCTTACCTCCGCTGGCCTGTTGATGCATTCATTGCCCCTATAGGCATACACTACTGACCGAGCGTCTGATTGGAATGGCTACATCTGGACACTGATAGTCATCCCTAGCGCCACCAACTGTCGGTCGTCCTAAATTCGGCACCTCAATTTAGAAGTAGCTAGTGGTCATAGGCTCCACGCCTATGCGATTATCCAGTGCTTGTCAGGAGCAACTCCGTACCTCAATAACCTTTATTGCTATAGAATATCTGCATCCAATCTTTCCGCTGCCTTACTGTTAACTGACCTTTAGATCTCTCACGCGGCAACCTGCTTATTTTCACTTATTCTGCGCTCGCCATCGTATTACGCTAGCTAATTGCTGTTTATGCACCTCGCAATCACCAACAATATTCTAACACTCTTTGCCCTATCCCCACGCAATTTTTGGCCCATACTAAACCAAAACTCCGTAGATTACTTACTAGTACAACGCTCTTGTATCTACGCAGGCGTTAGCAATCCATACGTACGGCTAATGATTCTATAGGATATTCAAAAGGCACTTTCAGCGTAGTTATTGTTGCACAGTGCACTTGCTTTTGTCTCAAATCCAAATGTTGTAACATAAGACTTCAACAATTTTTAACTCCACTCCTTCGAGTACTGTTTCTACGCGGTAACTGGATTTTTGGCGTGCCATACTGATCGAGCTTTTTAGCTACGATACTGCGGAAGACATTGTTTGAATAAACACTTGCAACGGAATTTGACTATTGTCAAATTTCCTCCGATCCAAGATATCTTGGCTGGATTAAAGCGGTTATGGTCAAAGCGTCTTTGGCGCTTACTGGTAATTTTTTCCGTTTCTTTCTAGTTTTAATCCCGCTTTGCACCCAGTTTTTGCTTTTTTTATTAAGATCGTTTAACTATTGTGTACGTGTTATAATTCCACTCTGTTTTCCACTATGTCGGTCTCGCAACGCACCGAGGCTGTTGTTCCTGGTGGCTTGGATTCTGAGTTTATCGCACTATGTGACAGTCCAAGCTGCAATATACCAGTAACTGACAATTCCGGCGTTAGGCAGTGCGATGTCTGCAATCGATGGTACCATCAGCGTTGCACGGACCTGAATACCACGCAATATGAAGCGCTGGCCTCCAGCGAAATGTTGCTTTTCAGTTGTGACCAATTGCTGCAGCCGCCAGCAAGGCCGCGTAGCACTTCGTACGAGAGACGAAACTCTTGATATCTTGCTGCGAAGTGTACAGCGTCCGTTCTCGATGCTCTTAGATCTTCGCCTTACGGTTGATCTGCTCATAAAGACGCTTCCGGTCTCCAACAAGGCATATTTGGTCGCTTACACTGATGAGCAACTTTGACACCAATCATTATAAATAAATAAATAAATAATGTATTGTCGACGAAACGAGACACATCAGTACAGGCATGATCAATTTGCTGATAGGGCCATGGGAACTCTAGAGATGGTGTACACACACAATAAAGATGTGTTGGCAAAATATAGAGCTTGAAAATTGCACGTAATTTTACACAGGAACGATGGGGCATGAACAACTTGCGCAGTGTCGTCAGAGTAAGTTAGCGTCGAAGGGCTGTACGATCACTAAGTGTTTCTATTATGGAAGTGCTGGGTGCGAGTTTGAATGGTTCCGGGGATCGAGCACTATTTTTAAATAGGCGTAGGAGTTCGATAGTTATTGATAAACACGTGTTCGCAAATATGGGGTAATGAGATCATTCTTCGTGTGAAGCAGTTGGGAGTGACTTTATTTCTGTGGCGAGTCACATCCGCCACGTCGCAGTGCCGTTAAGCAGACATTTGTGGCTTTTTATAGGGAAAACGCTTGCCAAGCGATAACCCACCACGTCCTGGAGCACTGCCGTTGACCACAATGTATAGGAAATTCAATTACCAACGATTTTGTAGGACCGATGTTCCGAGCAGCTAAGCGCAGTCATGGTTCACCCGATTTTGCGTTGGTCCAGCGGAAGGTTTAGTCGGGATTCATCAGGAATGGCGGTGGACAGCGGTACTGTTCGGAGATAAGCTGTGTAGATTGCGGTACTGCGTTATTCAGGTATGGAGCTCAAATCGCAAGCGATATCCTTGTCTTTGCACATAACCAACAATCCAGGTGTGCGTCGCTGATAGGTCCGCGAGAGGTAGCCATTGCAGCTGAGTGGGACGCTTGCATGGAGAGGATGTTTAGAACGTTCGAGGAGCTTGCTGTGGTCTTGTAAATCAGGTATGGCCAAACGTAGTAGTATAGACCACAGACAATATACATCAGGGATGTATCAAATCTTTGTACCACACTGCCGAGGTGGGTGAAGTAGCAGGAAGAAGTAATCCACTGGCGAGGTGGACGGAGCATAGCACCATGGGATTGCAAGTAATTTGAACACTTGCAGGGAGGTAAACTTGTTTTTTCAGATGTGCCATGAAGGATACAAATCAAGGCTTTCAGGATGTTATCCACTGGCTAGGTGGAGGGAGCCTAAAGTCATGTCATTGCAAGTATGTTGGTCATTTGCAGGGGGATGAAGCAATTTGGGTTATGTTCCGGAGGTAATAATGATTTGAACCCAGTTGTTCAAACCAGTGAAAGGTACGGATCGAAAAGCTTCTATAATAGATGGGGCTGGATTTGATGGCCGACCACACTGGCGAGGTGGGTAACGTATCCATCGAATACTGGCGCCAAGCGTATGAAGGACCCGGTACAATAAATAATCCACTGGCGAAGTGGACGGAACACAGCGCCACGACATCGCAAGTAAGTTGAACACTTGTCGGTAGATAAAGCTTTCTTGAGTTGGTGTTCTGATAGTGACCGTGATTTGAACCCAATTGTTCAAACCAGTGGAAAGTGCGGATCAAAAAGCTTTCATAATAGATAATCGTTCAGATGCCTGGAGTTGATGGAAGACCACACTGGCGAAGTGCGTAACGTATCCACCGGATACTGACACCAGCCATATGAAGGATCTTGTACAAGTAATAATCCACTGGCGGGGTGGACGAAGCATAACGCCATGACATCACAAGTAAGTTGAGCACTTAAAGGTAACTAAAGCTCTCTTGAGATGATGTTCCGAAGGTGGGAATGATTTGAACGCGGTTGTTCAAACCGCTAGATGACGCATAGCAAGGGGACAGAGTGCCCGAGGTGGTGGCATGAACTATCCATATATGTCTATAGGTCATGTTTATAGATACTACGCTTCAGGTAAGTATATTCAGTAATTTCTATGCAGGTCGCGCGGAGGGAGGGGGAGGAAAAGGTCACAAAAAGAAGGACTTCGAACGTAAAGAAAGGAGTGAGGAGAGCCGGCGTCCTCAAGCCTTGCCAAACATTTTACCTCATTTTATATGTGTATCTATATACTATGGCGTCATCTGTTTGAATGTGCCTTCTACCATTGGGGATGAAATTAGAAAACCTGTGTTTAGAAACTAGGTGTCATGAAAGGTGGAGTAGTGCATCAAGGGAAAGAAGGTGCAGTACACATTTGTGACAGAAACCTCTCATTGGGGCGGTGAGTAATTAGACCAAAACCTGCAGCGATAGAACCGTGGAGGTGCCAGAAGAGCAGTTGAGCAAATTGTGAAATAAAATGGGACAGCGGTGTCTCAATAGACTAAGTGAGCCTCCCGAGGGCTGAGCTCTACGGTGTCACAGGTAAGTCAGATGGATAGGGATGACCAAAAGGGAAGATGCGGGAGGTAGTACATAGAAGAATCAGAACTTATTTAAGTGAGTACTGGACACGCATGCCAAGCTGTCAGTAGAAAAGAATAGCGTCGATTTATATAAACTAAATCCGTAGTTAAGGTGAGAAGGTAAGGAGGATACTGCGATGCTATATTCCTGTAAGTGTGTAAAGATATGGATGCGGTGCCAAGTAAAAAGGTGCGCAGCTACATTGTAAAATATAAGTAGCTGCTGCACCGTAGGTAGGTGGGGCCCAGGAGGCGAGGAAAGCCAGAGCAAATATGTAGCAAAAATTGTAGGAATATACGGAGAATATAGGCAAGATGAAAAGAGAAATATCAATGGTGTTGTGGATAGTAGGGTAACAGTTAAAGAAAAAGCGATGGAGTAACAGTGGTAGGTGGTCCATAGGTGGATAGGAAAGCCAGCGTCGAGAGAAAAGTGAAGAAGTAGGACGAGATAATGTTATAGATAGGCATCGTAACCATGTACTTGAAGTGTTAAGCACAAAAGTGCGGAGATACAGTGTGAAAGGTAAGTCGTTGGAGGACTGTAGATAGGTAGTGCCTAGGAGGACTGGTGAGCGTGAGTCAAATAGGTAAGAGAAGTGGTAGGAATATTCGATAGATGGAAGCTGGATTAAAAGAGAATATTTAATGGTTTTTGTTCATAGGGCAACAATACGGATATTAGTGGGAAACATGGCCTGCTACCTGTGGTCCTGCGCATCAAAGTGCAGAGCTAAAGTGTGGAAGATGAGTTGGTGAATCACCAGATGTAGGTGGTACATAAGTGGAGAGAAAGCCATGGTTAAAGAGATAAGTGAAGATGTAGGACGAGATAAGGTTAAAGGTATGCATCATAGCCATATACTTGAAGTCTTACACACAAAAGTGCGGAGCTACAGGAAGAGAGATAAATCCTTGGAAGACTAGAGATAGATGGTGCCTACTAGGAAGAAAAAGCCAAGCAGGTAGTATGGGTAGTAGGCGTATGCAGTAAATGGAAGCGAGATGTAGAGAGAATACGGTAGGGTATTGTGTCACCGGTCCAGATGGCTACCGACCATAAAAATAAAGCAGCTTCGGACGTCGTATCTAAAACTCCCCTGATCGACGCCGAAATTTTAGTTCAAGGGTCCCTTCGAGCAAAGTGAAAGAGAGCCAGGAACCAACGTAGGCTTTGTGCTAAAAAAGAAGTCATAGTTGTCTCGGCACCGAAAACAAGCCAAGTGTCGTTACTTGGCAAACCGTCTGACGGTTGTGCGAAGGCGAAGATTCCAACACGCGCTATTTGTCAGCCGAAGTTACCGGCAACCTCGGTTCTCACCAAGAAGGCATGTTCTAAAGCTTTGCGTGATGTTGCTCAAAGCGTAAAAGCCTCACGGAACCCTGCTCCCGTTATGAAGAAGAAAAAGCAGACCAAATCTGCCATAAAGCCTTTCGGTGAAATCGGTGACCCTGACAAAAATAAGACATTGATAATGGAGCGAAAAACATACGCTGCCGTTGCTACTTCATCGGAGGAAATAAAGACAGTCCCATCACCAGTGGTGAAGCCACCTGCTTTAAGTATCAAACCAAAGACCCGTGGGGTGAATATACCCCGTCGTGGCGATTCTTTCGCGGATAGTAACGTCATCTTCCGTAACGCGGCTGAATCTACTGCTGTCCTTGCTGATCGCATGTTGGAGACCTTCAATGGTTTAAAATGTGGTACCAAAGCTTCTTCCGTCTGGTTCTCCAGGCGTTACTGTCAGGTAGCTGATTAGGCTGCAGAACGTTCCAGTTATTGTACCAAACCCTCGACCGCGGCTACTTCGTGTGGTACTATCTACCCCGGAGGAACGCAGCACTCTCATGCGGTTTGCATGTAAGCTGAAAGGTACAAATATTAGCGTTCAGGTGGCCCTTCTGCTGACCGATAGGCTGAAACTAAGGGTGGCCATCATGGACCTCAACAGTAGGCGAGCGGTCGGTGAACAGGGTCTCCGGTTAGTGGGTATTCGGGTATTCAGCCGGCGGTTCTTTTCCGCCCTACCACTACCCATTCTGGTAGCGCACGACCCAGGTCTGGACCTAACGAATACCTTCAGATAGTGTTAAGTAATGTGCGCAGCCTAAGGAATAAGGTGTACGAGTTAGGTCTGCTTGTAGATGGGTCTCATCCCGACATACTCGCATTCACTGAAACGTGGCTATCTCAGGACATACCGGATGGTGAATTACATCTTTCTGCGTACGCATTATTTAGGTGCGATCACTCTGCTGGCCGACAGGGTGGGGCGTCGCCCTTTATGTGAGCTGTAAACTTGAGGTTTTGAAGACTAGCTTATTCCAGTCGGCAGACAAAACTGTTAAAGATCTGTTGGTTGTTATTAGCCCATCCTCGGTTCAGGTTACAGTTGTAGTTGTGTATAGAAGCCCTGGGAGCGTATCCAAAGAGGTACTTGAATTCCTTCGTTCCCAGTCCGCAACTAAGTGTTTGGTGATGGGCGACTTCAACCTCTCAGAGATTTGCTGGGTAGATCTTTCTTGCGACTCAGGGTCAGGCACATTCGGCGCTGATCTGCTTGAGCTTACGTTCCAAGTATCTTTGCACCAGTTCATTGACCTCCCTACTAGGTACATGTACGCTCAGATACCATCTACCTTGGACCTTGTATTTGCTAAGTCACACGATTTCGTTGGTGACATGACTTACGGACCTCCACTGGGTTCCATTGCTCATGTTTGTTTGCTCTTCGGTTGTACTCTGTCTAGACGCTACCAGAGTACCGCTGAGTCTTGCCCGAACATATGGCACGCAGACTATCAATCCATGAGAGCCAAGGCTTTGGGTTTGCTTTGTGGGATCTCAGACGATGATACTGTCGAGGTTGCCCGGGATAAATTTAAGTCCAACCTCACAGGTGTCTCTGCTCCCTTCAGCCCAGTCAGAAGGAGGAGGCACGAGCACAGCTGCCCTGGATGGATCCCATTGGCAGGCATCTGCTCACAAATAGGTCTAGACGTTGGCGGACTTACCGAGATTCTCCGTCCACCAATACTTATGACAGGTACCGTAAGATTAGAAATAGGTGTAAGCAACACCTAAGGGTGCTCGGCTTAAGGTTGAAAAAGGGTTAGCGGACGAAGCTTCAGAGAATCCAAAAAGATTCTTCATTTATGTCAAAAAGGCGCTGTGGTTTGAACATGTCAACTCCAGTATTGTTGTCTGATGACGGTACTCGTGCGCATACGGATTATAACAAGTCCTGCGTACTTGGTGGGCAATATGCGACAGCGTTTGTGATGGAACCCTTTGACAGGCGTTGAGCTGGTTTGCAGGACCGCATAAGGTTCAGAACTACCTAAATTTATTGCAGTGGAGACGGAAGTTCATAGGCTGTTAGAAGGGCTGAACCCCTCCAAGGCTTCTGGGCCTGATTTAATTTACCCGAAACTGTTGCATGAGTTGGCTGCGGAACTAAGTGAACCGCTCGCTATTGTGTTTCAGCAATCGCTTGACAGCTGTACAGTGCCTTCCGAATGGAAGGAAGTGGTTATCTGTCCCATCTACAAAAATGAGGACAAGGGGTCTGCCTGCAAATTACAGCCCAGTTAGTCTGACGAGTGTATTAGTCAAACTCCTCGAGAAACTGGTGAGAGATTCATTGGAGAGTCATCTGAGTAGATTTGATCTACTTAGCAATGTGCAACACGGATTCCGATAGGGATTTTCGTGTCTGACGAATCTACTGGTGGCTCGCGAAAGTTGGGCGGATGCAGTGGATAACGGCCACGCGCTGGACGTGCTTTTCGTCGACTTTTCGAAGGCATTTGACAAGGCACCCAATTTGAGGCTCGCACAAAAGCTGACCTCCAAAGGGGTATCTGGCCGCGGCCTTCATTGGGTGACTGCGTTCTTGCAGGGTAGAGAAAATTGTGTACAGGTGAGCGAGGCCTATCGTTTAGGCAGTCTGTCCTCAGTGGCGCGCCGCAGGGCTCGGTCGTTGGACCGCTGTTGTCCTCTATGTATGTGAATGACCTACCCGCGGAGCTTGAGGTACCATCGCCGTTAATTGCCGATTGCCCGAAGCTGTGGAACATTGTCGAAGTTCATGGGGCATCCGAAGCTATTCAGCGAGCATTGGTATAACTTTGGGACTGGTCTACTTTATGGTTACTGCCCATAAATCATGCAAAGCGCTCCGTTCTTCGAATTGCAGGAGGTTGTCCTCCTACGAAGTAATTGGTCGGTGGTGTCGAACCCCCCGTGTATCTAGCCAGATTGACCTAGGCGTCTTACACTCTTCGGCTTTACACGCCGGCGACAACTGGAAGAAGGCTGCAAGCAGAAGTTTCCGCTTGTTGTAGTCAATACGACATTCTTTCGGAGTCTTGACGGGTGGCATCTTTACGAAGTCTGTCTCGGCTTTCGTTCGGCCTTATCTGGAATACTGCGTCCAGGCTTGTCCGTCCTGCCTCGTCCGGGACAAAACTGAAGTAGAGAGGGTTTTACTAGTGGGTACCAGGTTAGTCAAGGGATTACGGGGACGGACTTACCCTGAGCGTCTACTTACTTTGCTAATGCATTTAATGCACTACCGAACATTTAGAGGAGACCTAATCCTAACCTACCGTATCTTAACTGGGAAGGTTGGTCCAGATTTACCTTGGCCATTCAGTCCCGCTAGATGGTCTGTTCTACGCGGTCACTCCTTGAAGCTGGACAAACCACGGTCTGATCGGATTAGGGCGAAAATCCGGCTGTCACGCGCTGGAACATGCTTCCGGAAAGTGTTATCAGGAACTCTACGGTTAAAGGGTTTGAGCGGCAACTTGACCCTCTTGGGTGGCAACACGAAACCTTTTCCTGACTAACTCGCATATTCATACTTCGCTTTTCTTTTCTTCACGCATTGCTATTATTTTCTTATTTTAAATACACCTCCTTATTCTGTACCTTCGATTTCTCTTCCTATCCTTTGCTTACTTCACGTGACTGCCACAGCAGGGACTGCTGGGGCAGGAAACGTGGGAAGTAACTGGCTGGCCAGGGTGCGATACGGGTGTTCCGTTTTAGACCCAACAATAACTGGGCACTTCATCAATTCCTGGCTCAACGATCCCCTCAAGGTGGAACACTTACGGGATTCTCCTATCGTTTCAGTCCCGTCTGAACTGAACCAAACTGAACTGAAATGCCTGTTCTTGCGGCCTTCTCTCGGTTGTAACTCACTTTCCCTATTCTCCGAGGTCCGGAACTTCTTGGAGATTTGACATTGGACGGAGGAACGGTTTTCGCCCAAAATAAACGTCACAACCTACAAGGGCTTACATGGAGCATGGTTAAACACCAAAATTACTCAACTGCTATCAGCACAACCCTTGTCCAGTATGGAGAACTGGACACATCTACATGCGCCCATAAGTTATACATCTGAAAAATCCAGACGGCAGAAAGTTTGAAGTTTTACTTACCTGGACACACAACATGAGGACTATCCGCATGGTTCTCCTCCTCAACCGGCCTCAGCAATCATGGCGGCCCAGAACAAATTACCTGCCCCAGTAACAGTTCAAGTTCAAGTTCAAGCGGGACTGGAACGATAGGATAGATCCCGTGAGTGTTCCTTCTTTGGCGGGTCTTTGAACCAGGAGTTGGCAAACTTTGAAATACTGATGGATCTAAAACAAAGACCGCATCACACCCTGTCCAAACAATTAATGCCCACGTATCCTGCCCTAGCAGTCCCTGCTGGGTCGGTTACGTGAAGTAAGAAAGAGAAAAAAGTAAACGCAGGAGGCAAAAGAGAAAGTGGTAAGAGCTAGGCAAGTGAACTACCAAGAGGAAATTAGGAACTCTTTCATTGTTCATTGAGTTCATTGAGTGGTGGAGAGCAGTAGGAGGATCCCGTGTCAGCTCCTTCGCTTCCCGATCTTCCAAGGATTGCAGGCTGTCATGGCTCAGGATGTAATATCAGCCCTGCAGGATCCTAGAGTACTCAGTAGGAAGATGTCTAGCAAACGATTGAAACTCGCTTCTGATTGCGCATTGACAATCGGGTCCGGCAGTCGGTTCCAATCATTAATCACTCGAGTAGAGAGAGCAACATCAGAGCGGACTTTGAGCCTCCTCGGTTTAAAAAGCTTCCAGCTGTGACCTTGAGTCAAGCTGCCAAGTCTTAGCTGAAAGAATTGCCTCAGCTCGTTTCCCAGTTCTCCTCGTAGGATGCGCCTGGTTTAGATGAGGTCTCCGCGACGTCGGCGATAGTTTAAGGGAAAAAGGTTCATCCTCTGTAGGCGGGTGGGTTAAGGGAGGTTGCGTAGCCCAAGGACAAATTTCGAGGCTCGTCGCTGAATTTTTTCTATCTTGTCACTTTCAGCTTTAGATAAAGGGGCTATGGGCGGATGTCCGAATTCAAGAATGGGACGGATATGGGAGGTGAAGAGAAGTCTAAATACCTGCGGCGTCATTTTAGAGAATGATCTTCTTATAGCGCCCCACATCCTGTTCGCCGCAGCAGTTTTCTTTAACGTGTCAAGGGTCGTTTTGAGATCAGAGGAGATTATTGTCCCCAGGTCCTTTTCCTGTGTGGCAATCTTGAGTAGGTGCCCGCCAATGTGATAGATGCCTAGTGGTTCAGCAGCACCTATAGAAAGGACTGAGCATTTATCTTTGTTGACCGGCAAACCCCACTTGATAGACCAAGAGTGTAGTAGATCAAGCGTTTCCTGTAATTGGTCGGCGTCTTCGAGGCTGGACACTTCCGACCATAGCTTGAGATCGTCTGCATAGATCAGACAGTCCGTTTGTAGCATACTTGGTAGATCTTTGATATATATCTTGAACAATTCCGGTCCGAGAACAGAGCCTTGTGGTACGCCACTATACATAGGCACGGGAAATGAGAGGGTATCGTTTACTTTGACTTGCATGTTCCGGCCTTGCAAGAAGTCACTGATCCATGGCAGGAAGTTCCCTGTCACGCCAATTCCGCCGAGCTTAGAGAGTAGTTCCTGATGTGGGACTCTGTCAAAAGCTTTGCTGAAGTCGATGAAGAACACATCTAAACATTTTCCAGCGTCCACTGATTCAGCCCACCTCTCTCTAGCGACCAACAGGTTAGTGATGCAGGAGTGCCCCTTTCGGAAGCCATGCTGAGTGACTGAGGTGAAGTTCAGATCTTCGCAGTGTCGGTGGAGAGCAGATTTAACGAGCTTTTCCATGATCTTGCAGGCGACCGACGTCAAGCAAATTGGCCGATAGTTCACAGGGTCCTGGCGGTTTCCACCTTTGTATTTCGGCATAACTACACCCGTCTTCCAATCGACAGGTAGTCGACCAGCTTTAAGAGAGAGCTGAAAGATTTGACAAAGTGGGACGGCAATAAATTCTGCAACCATCTTATGAAAATGTGGATGTAACCCGTCTGGGCCTGGTGAGGAAGAGGAGTTCAGTTCTAGTAGTAGCTTCGAGGCAGCACCTGCATCGATATCGATATGTTCCAGAGGTACTGTATGTGCAACTACATGAGGGTTTGCGAGTCTGTCACCCTTCGTATATACTGAGAAGAACTGTAGAGTCAAGAGGCCAGCTTTGGCGTCATCATCATAGTGTATCATATCTGGCCCATTAGTGGACAATGCAGGAATTCCACAGCCCGTCTTGGAGGCTCTATTAAGGTATGAAAACAGTATCTTTGGCCTAGAGAGAGATTTTTCGACCAGGCTATGTTCGTACCGTTGTCACTTTTCACGTTTCTGCAGGGAGCAGAAGTTCCTGATGGCTTTGTATTTAGAGTAGTCTGAGTCTAAGCGGGAAAGCTTGAATCTGTCCCATAGTTTTCGTCGTTGTTTCATGTTGGCCCTGAGTTCTCGGTCGATCCAGGGGGACCCTTAGAAAGAGGCCTGTTACTGTTGAATGGGACGGCCTCCTCGATGAGGAGCTTCAATTTGCGGAATAAATCGTTCCAAGCAGCATCGAGATCTAAGTGTTGTGGAACATTCCAGTCCAATGTACCTGCTGCCACCCTTAACTTGAATGCGTCGGTTCGCCAGAAGTTGCGACGGTATGTGCTCCGGGTTCGGATAGCTAGACGTTTAGTCCATAGGAAGGAGATTGTACAATGGTCGCTTTTGCCTATGGGTGGTAGAAGGGTCAATTCTGAGACATCTGCCAGGGACGGAGTGAGCACAAGATCAAGAATGTGCGGAGTCTGGCCGGGAAGAAGCCTGGTGGGCGATGTTATATGCTGGGTGAGATTCGTTTTGAGGACAGTTTCAAGGAGACTGGTGTCAAATGACTCGGGTGAAAGGTGGCAGTGTAGTAGATCCCAATTGACATGCGGGGCATCGAAGTCGCCCACAATAAGACAAGCTCTGCGGTTTCCATGCGAGTTGATAAGATCTAGTACAGAAGTACCATGTCCCCACGGGGCTTTGTAGATGACGCCAACCATAAGGGATTTGAAGCCATCGTTGATCCTACACCAGAATAGCTCTGCGCCACCAACAGCATCGCTGACGGCTT
>CALYDF020005640.1:0-14155 GCA_944474145.2 Dicrocoelium dendriticum | reverse complement strand
CACACAGACTGTGAGGTAGTGCGGAGAACCATGACTGCGGATAAAGCTCCAAACGTGCTTCGCACGAAAAAGTTAATGTGACGGCCTATGTGGAACACCCGAAATGCAGCAGGTCTAGCACATGCTCACTTCACTGACTCGTGCGGATTGGTGTTTTGCATGTTAGCAGGTAGAAGGTCGAAACCTAAATCCTACCCAGCGGTCGCAACGAGGAGGCGCCAAGGACATCAGCAAATAACACAACAATAGCAGCAGTGAGTAGACCATCTGACTGGTTCCACCCACCACCAGCTTTAGCGCACCATAGGCTCTCCCGTTATATATATATATATATATATATATATATATATATATATAACCGTTTGGACTGCGTAGGTTTGTTTTGAATATAATCAGACGGTTCCCAGTTACCTATGGTAAGTGCTATAGCAAGGGAAAAGGAGTTCGTACGAATTGATGGTATGTAAGCATGTTAGTGCGTGCTCGGTGATTTCTGAGTTTAGGAGGTGTTATGAGGGAAAGTGGTTTCTGGAACAGTGTCAATGGTGTAAAGAATATGGCGTCGGCAAGTGTGACGGACTTAATCAATCGTATTCTGTGAATTAGGGAAAATGGAAATCAGTGAACCTTCCAGCAAAAGCTAGCTAAACCTAGGTCTCTGCAAGTGTTAAATAAATAATAAATAAATAAATATTTTATTCTCGACTATGCGAGGCACGCTCATGGAGGCATGATCAGATATGTACAACGGTACAAACATTATAATGCAATTGGAACAGTAACGCAGAAAATTGTTCATATATCCATGATTGGAACTGTACAATGTTGAAAATGCGAAACAATAAGTTGGCTGTCATGAGATACGGGACCTCAGCTAATAAGAGATTGAGAAACCTGAATGATCCACTGAAAGGTAATGGAAGAGCCCGCACACAAGGAAGGAAAAGGGCAACGTATGGTAGGATGTAAAACGACAACAGTATATACAGATGTAGAAGTCCCAGTGTAACGATCCTATGTAGAATTGTGACGCTAGTTGACCTGCCAGTGTAAAGTTATGGGCTGTGACTTTATTCGGTGGCGAGTCACATACGCCACGTTGCAGTGTTGTTAAACGGACATTTGTGGCATTTTGTAGGGAGAACGCTTGCCAGGCGAAAACCCACCACGTCCTGGAACACTGCCACCAATCCATTGAATGGCAAATTGTAACTGGCTATGTTTCTTGTTAAAAGTCTGTTTGCTCGGTTATTCGCAGTCAGGTTGCGTCCCATTTTTTCCGCTGGTTGATGCAATAACTGGTTGCCTATTGCGTTCCTGGGTCCTGTCCGTTGGTAGGTCGGGTACTAAACATTCTTATTGAATATAATGTGTTGATCCTTCGCAGAACCACATGAAGTCATCTCTGATTATGTATATTTGCCGGGGAGCGAAGAATTCGTGTCCAGCTACCCTCACTGGACATCGGTGGTTGGGTGTAAATAGTTAGAGTGGAAGTGAGGCCATGGTCCAGGTAAGTACTTGTTGGTTATTTCGTCCCATCCCAGACGGAGGCAGTTCCTCAGTTCAATCCCGAAGCTCTCCGATGTTCACGACCTCAGAGAAAAGGGAGAGAGGAACAAGCCGAGAGAAGACCGAAAAGGAACAGTCGATGTACCTAGCGTTTGATCAAAATCCTACATTAAGACATTTATTTGAGACAACTAGTGTACAAGGTGTAACAGATATTACGCTAAAGATGTTTTTACTTATGCGGAAGGCATGGCCTGATGGGTAGAATACTTTCATGTGCATAGGGATGCAAAGCAGGATTCCGGTAAGATGTTCATGAGGTGTAAGCTGACAATGTTCGAATTCTACCTGAGACTAGAAAGTGGGTGTGTAGTCACGATTGGTTGTAATCGGAAACCCAAGGACAGTGACGATGTGGCCGTATTTATATATGCTCACGGGATAAGGATTACCTAAGACACCATAACTACAATGTACATAGGTATATGAATATAGGAAGCTGAGCATATTAGAAGCTGGCTAAGATTAAATGGATATCAAAGGAAGACTAAGTGTTGAAGGTAAGACGATTAGAAGATATCGATACTGGACCGGGTATCAGTGGACAAGGGTGCCTGTTGGGTTAATCATTCGAGGTGCCAATGAATAACAACCGTGTCAAAGGATCGGACAGCAAACCAGCTGAGCTGTGAAAAAACTATACCAGGAGAATAAACAATCTACAGAAGGACTGACGCCTAGCAAGCTAAGGAATATTCCCAAAGTTGAATAGAGCATACAGCAAACAGCTGCCGCAGAGCAGAGATAGTGGCTAAAGGAATGGAGGTATCAGTGGCTGATTCAACCATATCATTAAGACTTTTGACCACATGTCAAGTAAACGCGAGTAAGACAGACGACGGATAAGGGCGCGCTAGGAGAGATGAATGGCCAGCAATAAAGTTCGAAATAAGGCTTCAGCTACCTGCGGGTCCTACGGTGGCACAGAATAGGTCAACAAACAGCTGAGCTGTGACGCAAACAATCAAAGAGATGAACATGGTAAGAACGGAGCAAGCTCCGGGTATCCGCAAAGTTAAATGGAACCTATGGCGACTAGCTGCTGCTAAGCAGAGATAGTGGCTCAAGAAAAGTATGTATCAGAGGCTGGTGTAGCCATATGATTAAGAAGTTTGACCACTACAGGATACCTACAGTTTCAATGAATAGGTCAACAGACGAGCGCCGAATAAGGAGACAGACTTCAAAAGAAAATGAACGCTGGAGTGTCAAGAAGTTGCATTTTCCAGGCTACATGAGGCCAACAACGACTAGCTACTGCCAAAGAAAACTGCACGAGAGTAAGACGAAAAACGGATAACTTCGCGCTAGGAGAGAGATGAATGGCCAGCCACAGAATTCGGATTAAGGCATCAGTTACTAGTGGATCCTACGGTGGTACAGAATAGGTCAACAAACAACTGAGCTGTGACGCAAACAATCAAAGAGAATGAACATTGTAAGAATTGAGCAGCTCCTAGAGAGCTCCGGATGTCAGCAAAGTTGAATTGAGGCTATGGCGACTAGCTGCTGCTAAGCAGAGATAGTGGCTCTAGAAAAGGAAGTATCAGTGGCTGGTGAAGCCATATGATAGTTATAGTTTCAATGAATAGGTCAAAAGACGAGCGCTGAATAAAGAGACAGACGTCGGAGGAAAATGAAAGCTGGAGCGTCAGGTAGTTGCTCTTTGTAGGTTTCATGAGGCCAACAATGTCTACCTACTGCCAAGAAGAACGGCGCGCTAGCAGTGAGATAAGTGGCCAGCCATAGAATTCGGATTAAGGCCTCAGGTACTAGTGTATCCTACGGTGGCACAGAATAGGTCAACAAACAGTTGAGCTGTGGCGCAAACAATCCAAGAGAATGAACACTGTAAGAAATGAGCAGCTCCTAGAGAGCTCGGGGTATAAGCAAAGTTTAATTGAGGCTATAACGACTAGCTGCTATAGGCAGAGATAGTGGCTCTAGAAAAGTATGTATCAGTGGCTGGTGGAGCCATTTGATTAAGAAGTTTGACCACTACTGGATACCTACAGTTTCAATGAATAGGTCAACAGACGAGCGCCAAATAAGGAGACAAACGTCAGAGGAAAATGAAAGCTAAAGTGTCAAGTAGTTGCTGTTTGCAGGTTACATGGGGCCAACAATGACTAGCAACTGACAAGAAGAGTGACGCGACTAAGCAGAACGGCGCGCTAGGATTGAGATAAGTGGCTAGCCTTAGAATTCTGATTGAGGCTTCAGGTACTAGTGGATCCTACGGCGGCATAGAATAGGTCAACAAACAGCTGAGCTGTGACGCAAGCAATCATGAGAATGAACATTATAAGAAATGAGCAGCTCCTAGAGAGCTCCGGGTATCCGCAAAGTTGGATGGAGGCTATGGCGACTAGCTGCTGCTAAGCAGAGATAGTGGCACTAGCAAAGGATGTAGCAGTGGCTGGTGAAGCCATATGATTATGAAGTATGACCACTACTGGATACCTACAGTTTCAATGAATAGGTCAACAGACGAGCGCGGAAAAAGGAGACAAACGTCAGAGGAAAATGAAGGCTGAAAGGTAATGGAAGAGACCGCACACAAGGAAGGAAAAGGGCAACGTATGGTAGGATGTAAAACGACAACAGTATATACAGATGTAGAAGTCCCAGTGTAACGATCCATGTAGAATTGTGACGCTAGTTGACCTGCCAGTGTAAAGTTATGGGCTGTGACTTTATTCGGTGGCGAGTCACATACGCCACGTTGCAGTGTTGTTAAACGGACATTTGTGGCTTTTTGTAGGGAGAACGATTGCCAGGCGAAAACCCACCACGTCCTGGAACACTGCCACCAATCCATTGAATGGCAAATTGTAACTGGCTATGTTTCTTGTTAAAAGTCTGTTTGCTCGGTTATTCGCAGTCAGGTTGCGTCCCATTTTTTCCGCTGGTTGATGCAGTAACTGGTTGCCTATTGCGTTCCTGGGTCCTGTCCGTTGGTAGGTCGGGTACTAAACATTCTTATTGAATATAATGTGTTGATCCTTCGCAGAACCACATGAAGTCATCTCTGATTATGTATATTTGCCTGGGAGCGAAGTATTCGTGTCCAGCTACCCTCACTGGACATCGGTGGTTGGGTGCAAATAATTAGAGGAATTTACGGGCCGAACGCTCTGTAGCAAACCTGAATAGCACGGGACATTGGTTTTTAATAGCCCTTTTCCTCAGTCTGGTGCAACTGATTAAATTACCTTCTAGACCGCAGATATCCATCAGTACCTTCTTGATGGTGTGAAAGTTTAAACGGTCAGGTACATTATAGACTACTACCTCCGTGAGGCATTTTATCCGGTCCATGACCTCAGTACTAATAGCATTGAAGAGGCGCATGGAAGTCTCGGAGCACTTTTCATCCATTACATTGCCAGGGTGAACTAGGCTTGTAATAGCCACTAAACGCTCAGCTATTGGCTGTAAGCGGTTATAGGTCACTTTCATACTCGCCAACTCCTCTTGCAGCTGCGCGATTTCTCGGCACATAGAAGAAAATACGTCCATCACCCTAACGGAGCACGGCATGGTCACGTTGGTCGCTGTATTGACCCCCATTTTACTCGCTTTGTTTACACGACGGCTAGTAGATATTCCTCTTTTTACCGCAAGCATTCGAGACCAAGTTAGAGAGTCAGCCACGAAGGAGAATAGTAATGGAAAGGGGAGAAGTAACAAATAAAGGA
Source organism: Dicrocoelium dendriticum (assembly GCA_944474145.2). Classification (NCBI taxonomy): domain Eukaryota; kingdom Metazoa; phylum Platyhelminthes; class Trematoda; order Plagiorchiida; family Dicrocoeliidae; genus Dicrocoelium; species Dicrocoelium dendriticum. The sequence continues at coordinate 8,882 of CALYDF020005640.1, read as the reverse complement.
CAACGATATTGCCAAGGAAAATACCAGATGGCAGAAGTCTGATAAATATCAGAGTAGATTTGAAAGATCTCTAGTAGGCAGATGGTAGACTGTACCAGATGTATAACTCCCACAAAGATACAACCAGTCGAGAGCGAAACGAACCAACCTGTCAGGGTGACCTTGACATACCGGCATGATGGGTGATGTTTTCGACCTGATCGACTTCAGCCTCATGCCATGCATTTGCACAAAAGTTGGCTGGTGCTTATCAGCTGCTTGCCTATGCCACATGTATGTTGCGTGGGTGCAACTATCACTGTCACGCTGCCGCACGTAAAGGAGCGTTTCGTAGTACTAGGAGTGTCACATTTCGATTATTGGCCTTTTTTGAAAGTCAATTGGGCAACGAGAGTGGTTTACAGTTTGCACGAGTGACAGGGAAGCGAGTTCATCAACAGGAAATCTACATTGATTGGTTTGGAATCTGGCAATTATATCGGAGAAGTGATGCGTTAAAGTGTTCACTCTCTCAGCTTCCGGTGCCATTTGTTGGGACGAATCGGAAAGGTTGGTTGACATTTTATCTATCTGGGCTAAAGGAATTGATCATTAATTTGCCGCCATCCTGGACGTTTGCTGCAAGGGGTAAAGCAAGGATCAACTTTAGTGCCTGAATTGGAACAAGCGGTACATCCGGTGAGCAAAGTGGAATCGAGTGGCGGTTGTTTTACCTGGGCATTGGTATCGGCCAATAACGGTTTTTGCAACGACGTTAGCAAGGGCATGATAACCCTATGCTCAGAGCTTGAGTTTACTCCTAAGATAAAACTAGTTGATGTGAGGCGCGTAACCAGTACTTGAGCTTTGAACGTGGATAAATCAATAAGTTAACTTGTATTCTCGACCATGCGAGCCTCGCATTATATATGAATGTAGCAGTGTAGCATGGGTTTGTGAATGTGCCGTAGCATGTTCGAATTTTGCAATCATCTGAAATGTGAGAGTAAGTTTCTGCTCTGTCTTTTGGATAGCATTTAGCAGATATCCACGGAAAAGTAACTAGTTTGTGGCGAGTCACATCCGTCACGTCGCAGTGTTGACAAGCAGACGTTTGTGGCTTGCATAGATAAATCGCTCGCCATGCGAAAACCCACCACGTCCTGGAACACCGCCGCCGAGCTATTCGCTGGGGCGGGTTAAACCCGAACCATCCAGTTGGTCCCACGAGGATATTGTTCTGCCAGCAAGCCAAGGGGACAAGAATTAAAAAGTTACAACCGACCAACGAGTTTTTAAGTCTTGTACTCACGCACATATCAAGCGGTAGGTTATACATGGTCCTCAGTTAACAGGTGACTACCTCCAAACTAATTCTGTCAGGAACCTTGAAGACGCACACTATCGGGCACGGCGGGCGCTCCCGTTTATCTCATTGGGGTGGGTACTAAGAAGAGCACCGGCTTCTTTGAGCTCAACGAATTTACCAGTTTTTTTAATCTCAGTTGGTTGGGTCAAAGGCATAAGCTTTGCGAAATCGGCTTTGGTAACGGTCATCTCCAATTTAAGGGTAGCTGTCTCAGTTGAAATGATCTGTTTGGGTCAAGTGCATCTTTCAATAGATCTAAAAGAACGACACTGCGAGGACGCATTTCATTCAAATCGGCTTTTACAGCAGGCCTTAAAGTTTCCTTAATCGCGTTTGCCGTGCCTGAGACAGAGCGGTTGTCAATAGAAGCTGTGGGATTCCAAAGAGCGCTCCTACGTTTGTTCCGGATTTTGGCCCTGGAAGCTTTATCCTTCATTCCGTTTCTGTAAGCCGTTACGGAATAGCATAGTTTCGTACTTCGCGTTCCTTGAACACTAGGTTGCAGTATACACGATCAAAAATCCTCAAAGTTTGGCACGTAAGCTTATCAAGTTGCCGCGCCAAGCTCAAGCATAAGAGCTGGATGGAGCGTGCGTCTGCATTACGCATCGTGGGGAGTTGTATGCCGTTCTCACACTTGCCGGTGTAACACCGAGCGTGAAGTGAAGGGATTTAAATAGTGAAAAAGAAGCGGAAATTGTTGCTCTATCAACAACAAAGACAAACTAAGAAGGTAGAATAGAACATGACAGTCACATTCCAGTCTCAGCTGGACGACATCTTACCTGATGACTTGTGGTGAAAACCGACGCTTTGAGCCACGGCAGCTTTTCGAGGCATGAAGTGTTTCCATATGGCAAGTGCTCGTCGTATAAAAAGTCAAAAATATATTTTAAGCGTCGAAAAGACTTAGATTAGTCGAAAAATTTGGAGGCCATTTATCCGCGGCCTTCCAACTTGATTCAATGAACTAAAAAAGACCCGGAGTGGAACGACCCCAACGGTAAAGCGAAATCGACGGTCGATGGTACACTGCGGTGCAAGGTTGCAAAAGTTGACATTTTTAAGTACTAGACACAATATCTAAATTCCCAAGGAAATTGGTGCATGCAGTTACCCTCCTCCGCAGTTTGCAGCGATAATGGTACCCAGGCAGCAAAAACGAGGCGGCATTAAACTCAAGGACGTAATAATGGCCTGATTCTATTATCAGAAGTCGAAGCAGGAAAGTATTACCAGGACTCCATGCACAATTTTATAGAGAGCGGTTGAGTGGATCGCGGACACATGTAGGCAAGAAAGCGTGATGGAACGCTGGTATATCACCTTCACACAACCAGACATGCGTTTCGATAGCGGCCAGCAATCAACCATGAGGTGACTCGGCCCCAAGCGAAAACAGTGGCGCAGCGGAGGCATAAACAAAAATACATAAACCGAAAGGGTAGAAATAAAACAAACGGAGGTGGTAGGTTATCAACGTTAATTGTGAGCTCAACAAAGGAAACGAGGGAAATACGGTAGCAACGTGGGTCAGGCGCAGAATGATTGCCATTGAGCTAAATGTCCTTTACATAGGTAGTTAACAACAGTGCGACTTGGCGGTTTTGCCGCGGCGCCAACTAGATTCACTGCCTCGTGCTAGTCTGAATATTCACACATGATCCATGGAGGTGATTCATAGTATAGCGGGATCGTTCTGTCCCTATAAACTCAGGTTGGTCGCGCTTTAGGGAGAAGTCGGAAAAGGGGAATATGTGGGTGGGATAGACGTTTATTGTCGAAACTTATACTAGCGCTAAGTAAAGGCTGGGTAAAACGATTTCAGTTAAGCGGAAGGTATGGTTACCAGCTCAGACGCAGAAAACTTTCTTCGAGGCGGAAAGTTGGAAGCTCATGAAATGTCATTGGTCTGGTTGACTCATACACTCGCCCGCATTGTCCGAAAAGGCAAGCATCCTAGTTTGCCAACCGACAAGGGTATATTATATTTTTATGATATTATGCACCTTGTACCCAGGCAGACAGGGGAACGTCTAGGTCAATGCAATAACTTCTCATAATGGCGACGCGATCGTATAAGCAAAATTGCAGCATAACATTTACAGACCAAAGCAAAACAACTCAATGCATATAAACCTACTTAAATATACACTCGCCTACATAACTTAAAAGAGCTATTGTAATTGTACTGCAATATGTAGAGTATTTTGATACTGACACATGAAAGTGCAAAGGTTACTTTTGTTCTTGCTTCATTAATTTGCAGAAGCAAGAAGTCCATCCAACGTCGAAGTGCCGGGGCCGCTTCACTTACCGGCACAAGAAACTGGACGCTCATTAGGCAATAGCCTCTGTTTTCCGTTTGAACTGACCTCAGTTAAGGGAAAATTATTGTGAATTTAGCACTTCCTAATCACTCTCAGTCCTCTTATCGTGAGGATACTCATACGGGTTTGCCTCACGATGTCCAGTTTACACGGTTTAACTTTTACTAATTGCTTCGCTCATAAGCATGACAGATAATCAACTACTTAGTTGTTCCAGGAAGTCCTAGATATATAGTCATAGTGAAATTTAAAAGGACTCCAATTATATGCCAGAACATATCAGTCAGAATGCACGAGTAGATGTGCTAGAATCGTATGGAACATATATGCCAAGTTTTTAAAATACAACACAAGACTAAAGTTGTAGAATTTTACGCTTTTTTGTTATACGCTGACTTCTCGTGGCGTCAGGTTAGGCAGAAAGTAGTTTAGTTGAATTCTTCTTCAGCCGCACGTTAAGTTTTGCTCTGTGATGCAGTAATCGCTTCTTGATTGCTAGTAAGTAGATGCAGGTTGTTTTAATTTACTCAGCTATTTTCAAAATGCTTTCTTTTCAACCTGTATATTTCTTTTCGCGCAGAAACATTATCCGCGAATTGCTTGATGCTTACTTTAATTTGTAATAGAAGAATTCCTGAACCTCTAACGGGTATGAGGAATATAGCTGTTGCAAACAAAACATATTCTAGTGAAATAATATCGCAAGTTTCCTCGAAACGTAACATTGTCTCATAACTTGTCAATTTAACTTGAATGACTAAAAGTCTGTCTGTTTGATTACTTATAATACTTCTTTTGAGCATGTGGCAGAATTTACACTCTGCTCTTTACCCACTGACTGGAAGGAGGCTATTGTTTATCCCGCTTTTAAGAAAGGTGATAAGCAGCTCCCTGATAACTATAGACCGGTCAGTTTGATGAGCGTGCTGGTCAAATTATTGGAAAATCTCGTGAGGGGCGCTCTCGAAAGGCACTTGAGAGCGTTTGCGTAGCTTAATCCTTCTCAGCATGACTTTCCTAATGGCTATTCTTGCCCTAGTAACTTGTTAACGGCTCGTGAACCCTGGGTCGAGGCCGTTGATTGCGGGAAGGCAGTGGACTTGCTGTTCATTGAATTTTCCAAAGCTTTTGACAGCGTTCCACAATCGCGCTTTTTGTACAAGCTGAAGTCCTACGATATTTCTGGATCAGTCTTACGATCGATTTCCTTTTTCCTAATCGGAAGGAAAATGTAAGTGCGAGTGGGTCCAAGCCTGTCCTTCCGCCATTGTTTTTACAGTGGCGTTCCGCAAGGTTCAGTCCTTGGCCTCCTTCCCTTCATTTTATACGTTAATGACCTACCCGATGAATTAGATATGCCATTGTTAATGTTTGCGGATGAATTAAAACGCTGGTTCACGATAAACGATCCGATTGGTCCACTGACCCTACAGAGGACTATGGATAGATTTTGGTACTGGTCCTTTTTACGGCAGTTGCCCGTTAATTTAGCAAACTTTTCAATTGTACACGTTGCTCCGAGTCACCTGCCGACGCGTTAGTTGCTTGGCGGCAACGAGGTACCCCGAGTTCAACTCCAATCTGTCCTCAGAGTTTTGCTGCCATCAGAGTATAAGTCCAGTGAACACTGGACGAGAACTGCTAGCAAAGGTTTCAACCTATTGTTGATGATCCGCAGGTCATTCGGGATCACTACCACCGAAAGCTTCGTTAGACTATTTTGGGCTTGTGTAAGGCCGCACTTGGAATACTGCGTTCAGGCTTGTCCTCCATGCCTGTTTCGTGATAAGATGGCACTTGAACGAGTCCTGCGGTTTGAGACGAAAGTGTGCACGGATTAAAGAAACGGACGTACCCGGAGAGGCTACGTAAGTAGGATATGTTTTCCATGTCGTACGGGCGGCTTCAGGGCGACTAAGTCCTCACATATCGTATACTGATGGGGCAGGTTGGCCCTCATTTGACTGGACTGTTTCGCCCTTCATGTTTATCCATTAAAACCGCACAAATCTCGGTCTGACCGGGTTTCGGCAGCTTTTCGGTTATCGCTTAGGGCCATAGCCTATTGGAGCGCACTGCCTGCAGACGTCGTGCTGGCGCTGACGGTAAAAGAGTTCTAGCATCAACTTGATGCTCTCGGTCTGCAGTTTAACGTCTTCCCCTACATATCTTAAACTTTTGTTCATCTACTACGGTCTACGCTTCTTTAACTTATTTTAACTTACATCTTAATATGGCCTACGAACTTCTGGGAGCATGTCCTCTCGTCTGTTTCATTTCCTTTACTGATACCACTGTTTTCTTTTCTTCTTCACGTGGCCGGCATAGCGGAGACTGCTAGTGCAGGACACATGGGCATTTTTGGTTGACCAAATAAATCGTGTATGTTGATTTGCTTCTCCTTTGGCACATCAATGCACTGGTTTCTCTTTTGGATCAACAACGTTTTTGAAAGTAGAACATTCGCGGGATTTTCCTACTGTTCTGCTCCCACTAGAATTCGCACTTGAACTTGGACTTCTGAGTAGGGGCACCACGTACGGTCATTAAACTTCTCTCAGGAAAGCTTCATGTGCCCTTATAGCGCGCCGATGGTTCACTACATTCCAGGAACTCGAATTTGAACGGCCAACCAAGTGCTTGCAGTCAAACACAGAGAATTAAGCTAGAAAAAGTTTATTGGATAGTTGCTAAGTCCGAAGGCTAAAAATGAGGCACCAAGCAATATCTAGCTATGGAGTATGTGCTAAGGTGCCAAGTGCGATGAACAGCCAAAGTACACTTTTGAATTTTGTGGCCAAAGTCTGGTTGTTGTGGGTCTGTCTCAAACAAAACGTGTAACGTTCAAACATACAAACCACATACTTCTTTTATAGGTAGTGAAAACTATGCTTTCGTAATATTTTAGATTGACTTACATAACAGGAGAAGAAATCTCTATGTCACAACACCCTCACCCCGATCTCAGTCAAGAAACCAAACGGTGTGGATGGAAAAGCACGTGGGGTGAATGCACCACGTTGATGCGATACTTTCACAGACAGTAGTGTAGTTTTGAGAAATCTCCGAAACCAACGCCGCGTTTTAATGCGAGCTCATGCTCGCTAACCTTGGTTGGTTTAAAGTCTGGGTAACTAGGCTTCCCGGATTAGTTTTCTCCATCGTTACTGGAATTAAGCTCAACAGGCTGGGAAGCGTACAAGTTGATAAAGCAAAGGTTCGACCTGCATGCCTGTAATGGTTTGCTCACTGAAACGTGCCTTTAAGCCCAAAGCTAGTAAACTTACCGTGCGACCCGAACTTCCGTTAGCGGACACATTAAAGCAAGTCAGCAGTGACCCCGAAGCGCGGCGCACACATAGCGATCAGGGTTTCCGCTTGTTGGGTTTTCAAGTGATCAGCCGGTGGTCCATTTCTGCCCCGCCAGAGCATTTTCTGGCATCGCAAAACCCAGCAATGGTTGTGCCGAGACCATTCAAGTGGTACTTAACAACGTGTGCAGTTTGGAGAACAAGACGTACTATGAAAATCTCGTTCTTATATACTTGCCTTCATGGAAGCTTGGTTGTCTGAAAATTCACGGACGACGAAATGCACCTCTGCTTGTTTTCCCACTGTACAGCACTGACCGCTCTATTGACCATCAAGGGAGTGGTGCGACTTGTTATCTCAGCTACCACTTAGACATATTGATGACTATCGACTTTCGGTCAGCAAAACTATCTTTTGCGACTTTCTTTGTTGCAGTCTATGCTTCCTTAGTTCATCTTTTGGTAGTGGTATTGTATACAGACCCTGTCAGTGTTGCACGGTGATCATTACGATTGTTTACACTCACGCAGTGAACTGTTGTTTGCAGATAGGCGACCTAACTCTCCCAGCGATTTGCCTGGCCGATCTCTCTTGTAACTTGGCGCTTGACTTGCTGACGCAGGTAACAGTATACCAATTCGTAGAATTAACCTCCAGGTATATGAGCAAGTAGCAGTCGTCCATCACAGATCTTTGTAAGTGACATTACTTATGGCTCGTCTAATGGTGCTAGCAGCTAGGTTTAGTTTTCTCACTGTGCTCTTATCCCGCCTTACCAGACTAATATGGCTCCACTCCCTAACATTTGGGCCACGAATAGTCAAGTGATACTAGACAGCGTTTCAAACTCACGTTGTGAGACTTCTGAGAACGGCACTGTTTAGGTACTTTGAGAAAGTTTCAGACTTTCCTCAGCGATGTTTCTGCACCTCAAAACACACTGCTTAAAAGAGGGGTTAAGAGCGCACTAATCGTGAATAGATTCTTTGTTGAAGAGCCTGCTTCAGAGGCAGTCTAGACGTTGGTGGATGTATCGAGCTTCGAAATTAGGCAGAAACTTCGACAGGTATCGCGTGTTCCCGTTAGAGTGCAAGTTGCATCTTATTTTGACACAGTTTCGGTATGAGAAGGGATTAGCTGACACTACATTTGCTAATCCGAAGAAACTTTTGTTCACGTTAAGCGACTGTGGTGCAGACGCTTCTATGCTAGCTTTGTTGCGAACGGATGGAACCTGTGTCAACAGCGAGTAGGACTAGGCGTATGCGACTTGTGAGCAGTAAAAAAGCTTCTTTATATATAAAATATGCCCACCATACATATCACTAGACTCAAGAGTCAGCGAATGCTCTTTTCCTGCTGAACTTATCGTGATAGTGTTGTTAAGTTGTTTGGTTGCTGTTGGACCATAACGAACTAAGTCTTCCACGCTCGATCGTGGGCATGGCCAGCCGATGCACGAATCGGCGACGGAACTCATTGGACTCCTGACTTTTATATGCTGCAGCTCACTCAACAACTACGTATTGCCCTCTACATGGAAGGATGCTGTGAGATGCTTGCTTTATAAGTGAGTAACAAGGAAATACTGGATAATTACAGGCTTAGAGGTATGTCTAACGACGTGGCTGAAGTACATTAACAATTGCTGAGAGAGTCAGTAGAGAAACATTTGACTAAATTTGACCTGCTGAATTGCGAGCAACATTCAGTTTACAAAGAATTATCATGTCTAACAAAATTACTTGAAGGATGCTTGTGAGTAACGTAAGTTTCGTAGAGGATAGAAGTCACGATTAAACTCCACACGAAAATCTGCCTCGACGGGGAATCGAACCCCGGTCCACGAATTTCCGGTCCGTTGCTCTACCACTGAGCTACCGAGGGCTGGT
>CALYDF020005639.1:0-14170 GCA_944474145.2 Dicrocoelium dendriticum | reverse complement strand
ACAATAACAACGCCTAGAAACTCACTATGGGAAGAAAAAGAGAATGTATTGCTAAGGATGTGTAATACATCTTAGATATATTTGTATTCCATCAAAACTGAAGTAACTTTCTTCGAGCTAGAAGCCACCTGAACAATTAGTTTTTTCCTCCTTGTACTTACACTCAAATTCCTATCATCAATATAGATAATTTTCAACACCCCACCCTAATTGTAAGACCCGTTCGATACTGTGTCATATACTCTTATGGTTTAAGCAAGAACCCGTAACACGTTAAGAGAGACATTTTATACAGATTCTTAGATTGCTTTTAGACCGCATTTTAGTGCTTTCGTTAAATCAATACTATTTTTTCAAAACAAGTATTGTGTGTGTGTGTGTGCTTTTAACTCGTATTAGTCATGCGTGTGTACTCCACCTCGCTCACTCAGAGATTGGTGTCATGCTATATAAATAGTATTCTCCACATGCTTATACGAAAGAAACCATCGCCTTTAACAAGCATCCCACTACTACTTAATCTTCCCATTAAATTCAATAATACACACCCCCACAAACTATTACCCACTCGTATTCATAGAGACCTAGAGATATATCCCCCAGCTCTCTCCCTGTGTGTGTACTGACTAAGTTGCCTCAATCTATTAGATAAAACCAAACTGTGTGTGTACCACTCCTCGCATAGAGCTAGTGTATCAGCACTTGAAGAGAGAGAGATATAGAGATTGATTTGAATCATATACCCACAAAGTGTGTGTGTGTGTCCTATTTGTGTGTGTGTCTCGCGCGCTCTCTCTCTCGCCCTCACTATCAGCTATAATATCACCAATCATTCCAACCCTTATTATTAGTACCATATTTTTAGGCTCTCTTCTTCCCTGAACACAATTACCTATGGATATACCGCTCCGCTGCTCTATCCATGAATTTAATTTGTGTGTGATGTGTGGTTTATTATTTTGTGTGTCACCCACAGCAATATGCAAGAGCTATAGAGAGATACTCTATATGAAAATCACATTCTCACGACAAACTTATATGGAGATTACATATCGCTCTCACCCCTCTCATCCCCGCCTCCTCACCCAATAAAAATTACATACATGTATGTGTGTTGTATATATATATTATGATATATAACGACACTCTCACACAACTGTGTAATTAATACTAATCTAGCTACACTCTCTCTGCTACCTACAGAATACCATCCAGCCCTATTATTGTACATGCCAATTTTTCCCTCTCTCTACGACAATACATGAGCTCAGCATACATATTGCAGAACAACTTTGCTCTCTCTCTCCTATCGAGATACCGCTCTCTTCTTCAAAAATCATTAACACTTTTGTGTGTGTGTTATGTAGGTTTAGTGTTTGTGATAGTAGATGTAGGTGATAAACTCCCTCTGCTCACATTATTTTTTGCTCTCTGTGTGTGTGTGTTACTACACGCACTATTACAGATAGAGACTCGCAGAGATCTCTGATATAGATCCATCATCCCAGTGCACTCCTCTACCCAGCTGCAACCTAAAAATAGATCTTCGTACTCTCGATATAGAAAGATGTAAATATTTGTTCGGGGTAGATAGATAGAAGACAGGCAGAGATAGGGAAAGTAATTATGTCGTTTTGTGCACTTTGCAGACTATTCCACGTAACGTAGGATAGATGTATATAATAGAGAGAGAGTGATATATAGAGTCCAGGTGGAGTAACATCGTGTCATGTGTGTGCTCGCTAGGTCAACTCACACATTTCGCTCAGTACGCTAACCTCGCGCTGTAGGAGCTACTAATTAACTGCATTTCAACGGTCTAATCGTGCTTTGTGTATGAGACGCTCATTTCGTCTATCTGTGACGCACCACAGTCACCTCACTTATCTCCAATTTTGTGTGTTATTATATACTGTATCGCTCTAATACCCCCCCACCCGCCTAATGTAGCTATCCTCTCCCGCTCCCCACTCATATTTTTATCCCCACTAAAAGATAGATATATATATATATATGAGAGAAAAGTTCACCTTTTTAACACACATATGTGTAAAGAGCTCACACGCTCAAAATCCAGAATATACACTATAGATCACATAATGTTTTTGTTCCAGTAAAGGTGTGTGACTCCGCTCCCCTCGCCCCCTCCGTGTACTCCTCCCCCACCCTTGCGCTCTCGCCGCTCTCTTATCTCACTCCTCCCATACCCCTAACAACTCACCCACTACTCCCTATATTCAATACCCCCTGTGTCCTGTGTGTGTGTGTCCCTCGCTGTTCCCACTCTTTAACAAACTCTAACTCCCACACTAACCCATAATTGTCTAGATAATACATATAATATCTCATAATTCTCACTATGGTCCATGACCTCAAATACCCCGATCGCACCACTCACAACGGCCACCGCCCTGTAATAGAACACTCTGTTCCTCCAAACCACCTACCCCTATCTTCCGTTTCCCCTCTCCCTCCCTCATCCCAGTCCACATCAACCCCATTATTCTATGTCTGTAAGCGATACAACCCACTGACTCGACAACTACTCTCATTCACTTCTTTATTATTTACAATTTTAGTATATGACCTTTATAGATTAGTTACTTACGTTCTGCATGAGACATTAAGACTCATGTTAGTCCATTTTACTTCTAATTTGATCTTTAGATAGATTCATCTATTTCATTTTATATCAAGATCTTTGACGTTCCAATCGCTCTCCACCATGTCCCTATTAATCGACACCCCATACGGTTTGCATATTCAATTTGTGTGTGAATTCATTCATTTAGAGATCTACAGTAGTAGATAGATTCGTCGTGTGCCCCAAGCCCCCCTCCCCTGATTATAGTAGACTCACTCACACGCTCTCTGCCACCTCGCCACTTGCACCTGTGTGTATATATATCCATATTACCCAGTGTGTATTTGCAGAGAACCTGCCTTCTTATATAGATATATCGCACTACACACCACGACTATCTTCGCGTCGCTCTTTTCATGTGTGTGTGTGTGTGTTGCGCCACACGATACACGTATTCGCATCTGTAAACACTTGTGTGTGTGTGTGTGTTGTGTGTGTGTCTTGGATTCTATATATCCTCTCGCGCCCTTCATATAGAATCTCTCGCTCACACACTAAGCTCCCCTCCATATAATCGACTAGGTCTCAACATACGACGAGAGATCTGTGTGTGTGTTATAGTATGAGATCGCATGTATTAGAGCGATATGACTAAATGTAAAGCGTATCTTTTGGATAAATGTTGCTGTGGAGACGCTCATAGATTGGCGATACAAATATCGCTGTGTGTGTGAATCTCGCGCGCGTTTTGGACTCATTCGGAAGATCTCCTATAATGTCAGTTGCATACATAGTGTCAGTCTCCGTGCTGAATCCATATAGAGCAAAAGGGCTGACATTGCGAGCCTTTCTCTCTCACTGTTCACTGTGCTCTTCGCGCCGCTATATCTCGACTGTGAGGTTAATCAATCGTTGATCGAGGCGGAAAAAACGTTCATCGCCTCAACATAAAGTGACAATATCGCAATTGACACCATTTGACGCTCATGTTTAGGTGGTAGCGTCGTGCAACTATCTCGCTGAAACCGGGTAGAGTTAGATGCTACGCGCGCACGAGATGCAGGACAGCAGATGTCTGTGGCGGGCCGAGTACTTCTCTCGTAAATGTGTGTGTCACTCACGCACTCGCATTCGTGTATCCGACGCACGTCGCGCGCGCGCACGCCCGTATAGATAGTGTGTGTGTGTGTGTGTGTGTGTGTGTTGACAAGAGACACAGACTTGTGAGAGTTTCATTAGGAAGTTAAAACAGAGTCGGACAAGGAAAACGCAAAGATTTTTTCCTCAGTCTTCTACAACTAATATCGTTTTCAGCGATGTTGCACGCTCTCGAAACAGAGCGTCTAATGTGGTCAATTGCGATATTGTCAGCTATGTTGAGGGGGCGATTGACGGTTTTTCCCCTTCTGCATCTTTGATTAACCTCAGAGGCGATTGCATTTAGGAAGTGTGAGGCTCCAATTTTGTGCTTTTGCTCTGGATTAGCCGGAGACTGAATTATGTATGGAAACTGACATTAGGAGATCTCCGAATGAGTCCAACAACTTTAGTTTCTCATTTTGTTCCTCTATGTTTTTCCAACGTCTTTATTTTGGCTGACAGTGAAGATATAAGGTCGACAACACTGACTGAACTTTCTGTGATTTGTTCTTTGGACTTATTTACCTGTTCTTGTATCCCAGCCTCGGAATGTGTGCAACAGGGCACAGGTTCCTCGACACTCGTGACGGCAGCATTATTTACCGTGATTATTCGGTTTTCCACACGCTTTTTCCTCATTGCACGAGTGTTAATGGCAGTCATCAATCTTGTAAATGAGAAGATCAAAGCTATCTATAGTATATGCTATAACCAAGCGTGAATTCTGGAGTAACAAAGGTCGCTAAGGTCCAGTGATTTACTTATTCAAGTCAACAGACAGGCCACTGTTTCAGATACAACCAATGATACAAACCAACCGGATGTAAGAGTACTCAGTTGTCCAATTTCCGCCAAGGGTAGATTGTCCTGCAGTGATCGACCGCTCCGTGCACAGGTATCCCTGAGGTCAACTCCGTGTGTCACGTTATGCTGCAAGTTCCAACAGGCGCACACGTACAAATCCGGCCAAACAAAGAGATTTGTGTGCGTTCGATAGAACGCGATTCACAATGCAGCGTGAGAGCTCTTGGTCAACCAAGGTAGTGTACGAAGATGGAATTGCTTCTAGTCGCCTTATCCAGCTACCGACAGGTTTGGTTTAGGTCTCCTGAAGTAGAGCTAGCAATAAGCTTTCCGTTAATTCCAAAAACCTTGATGAAGGTAGAAAAGTGGTGCACTCGTAGGCGAACGACAAGGCTGAAACACAGCCCGAATTGAAAACCGGCGTTAGACGTTGATCCGTTAATAGTAGCCTCGAGAGCGTTCGCGAAATGGGTAGACCTGATCGAGCCCGATTGAATGAGTGTACCCAGGCCGATGTGCGAAAAGATTTGAATCCGAAAACTTGAAAAGTCAGGAGCAACGAAAATTTCCCGACCGCCTGATAGAGCTACCCGACAATATTTTGTCTTTCTGAACGTTTACGCTCGATAATTTATTTCACTTTTGCACTGATATTACTTATCAAACTATGCATCTCGGCAGACGTCCGATAGATGACCCGGACATATTTTGCTTTCATCATATTCACCTCAACCATCCTACGGGACGTGTCAAGCATTTGCTTTTATCCCGTGATAAATCATTGTTCATTGTGCGTCGCATATTGCTTAATTGAAACATTGCTCAATAATAGATGCTTTCTCTAATTTTATGATACAATATAATGTAGTAATTAAAACTAATATTCGTTTTCCATAACCTAATGCGAGAAATATAATTGTTAATTAAGTGTTGGAATTACAGTTTTTTGGGGGTAATTGTTCATAGTTAACCCGCTTTGCGGGTAACAACATCAAAAACGTTCAGAAGCACTTACCTAAGCAAACCACTTGCCACGTTCTTTCGGCGCCGTCCACATGACAACATAGTTTAGTCCAAGTGAAATCGTTGTGTCATTATCCCTATTCACAAGGAAGGAATTGGATCTGAGTCTGCCAATTACCACCCGGTAACGCCACTCTGTGTTCTCCAAGGTTATGGAAGCGATCATTGCAAACGCAGTTGCAGAGGCTATCTGGAAAGCTACAGCATCGTGTACCACGAATTTGTTGACAACAAGCCACAACTGGGCCGAAACAGTCGACGAGGGAATATGAACCGATGTTATTTACTTGGACTTTCAGAAGCTTTCGATCGTTTGCATTATGGAATTCTCCTGCACCAATTAAAGCACTATGGTCTCGGAGATCCGGTATTAGGATGGATCAGTAACTCACGTTGCGAACGACAACTGGAGGTTAAAGCCCCAACATCTTTGTTCTAGCCAATTCGAGTAGAGTACGGCCCACCACAGAGTTCGTTGCTTGAGCCGCACCAGTTCCTAGTATTCATCAAAAATCTAGCGAGGATTATCAACTCAAATTTTTAGTGTTGGTGGATAATGTTAAGATTGATTGGGCGATCAAACAAAAGGACGACCACGAGATCCTCCAGCGTGACCTCGATGAGTCGTGAAGTTGGTCAGTGACGAACGCGCTGTCTCTCAGTGTGGACAAGTGCCGAACGGTTCACATCCGTCATTAACACTCCGAGACTTAGAGAAGTGAGACCCACGAGCTAAAAACCACCACTTAGATGTGTGACCTTGGTGCCCTGGTCGAGGACTATCTAAGTAGTTCCAGACAATCAGCATCCGCTTCAGAAAGAGATAACTAGCGTGTTGATGTCTTGCGGTGGACTCTCGGGAGTTCGGAATTATCAATGCTCTCTTTGATGCTCAATGCCTATATGCGTCTTCATGTCGAATACGCAATGCAGGCTTGACAACGTTGGCTAAAGCGTTACCACGTGGTTGGCGACGTCCGATTTCGGATTTACCTGTCACTGATGTCAGCCACAGGACGCCTACGCCTACAGAGCGACCCTGTGTGGATTACGCTGCAACAACCACAGCTCCAATCACACACCCCATATCCAGTGTAAACCCGAAGGAATAAGACCGGGAGGCATGCGGATGGGAGCCACGTTTAATCAATGGAGCCGACCCACACTCCTTCACAGGCAAACACAACCACACTGTATTTGGGAATCACTCTCGCGCAAGTCGGTGGCTGGACCGTAGTCCGCTCCACACTGAGTGCATGAAACCACTCTTCGAGCTATACACGACCACAAGGACGGTGCACCCCGTCCCCTCCAGGAACGACCAACTATCTCCTGGAGCCAGTTTGGACGAGATAGTGGTTAGTAGAGAGGTAGGCACCTTGTTAACATGCACATCAAGCGCAGGCAGACTGGGGATGTCAAACAACAGCCAATCACTTGAAAGGACAAGATCAAATTAAATAAATCGAATATTGCTTCCAGATATTCCGACATAGCTCTTTAATAAATGAGCATACGAAATTAATTGGTTGCCAAAAATCCGCTATAGTTTCAAGACGTCAAAAAACATAATTTAGGAAAATGTCAAAAACGCGAAAATGTTATCGAAGTTAACTACAATTTGCTTCAGTGACTTGCGGAAGGTTATAGCGGATCGTTCAAGTAGACATTAATGTGATAACATAACAAACCCACCACCTGAAATAAAGAGACCCGGCACGTAAACAAGTGGTTTATTAAATCGAATGCAGCGTGCCTACAAATTTATGCCAGTTCTACCAACTTTCTCTGTAGGACCCGTCGTCGCATCGGTGGTGGCCCCGAGTTGCCGCTTTCGTGGCTCACCAGGGCTGCCTGAATAAGGTACTCGTGACCGCAGGAGCTACAACACCATGTGCTCAATGTCGACTGAGTAAAACTCATCGTCTCTGTAGCTTCCGCACTTTCCGCTTCTTCTCCGCACGCACGAGGACTTTCACCTACACCTCGGCAACTGTCTTCATGACCAGATGGTGTCATGCATGCCGATCAACCGCCTTCGATTCCCATGACCTGCAATCAAGATTAGGACGTGAGGCCTACATTGATCACGCACAATTTGATCATACTTTGACCACACAGTGCTCGATACACCCCAACGTCAAGTAACGAACATTATCGGGGGTTTGCGACACCGCCCGTACCAAGAACTATTGAAGAAACTCAGAGTAATTAGTGGACGCTACCTGTGGTTCCGTGGAGACCAGGTATTTGTGTACCAAATAATGAGAGGTCCTACTGACGGATGCCGACACCTGCTGAAGCAGCGCGAACTCCAAGATGAGATGCAGTGGCCTGAGACTGAGCAAATGATGCAGTCAGCTAGACTGTCAACGAACCTACTTCTTCCTCCGGGTGTGCCAACACTTGGACGCCCTTCCAAACTCAATAGTCTATGCCCCCAAATTAACCATCTTCAAAAAACGCTTGGATATCTCACCGAGATCCCGACAGTTCTTCACATGTACGGATAATTTGGGACGTATTAAGGATAAGTAGCATCTGCGGAATTATAACCTATAGTGAGCAATCCACTTGCAATTTGCAATAATCATCAATCATAGCGACTTTTATTCCTTTGTGTATGGTACCAACTCAAAATCAAAACCCGGCTTCTATACGCAGCTACTCTATCGCTTCCTTGATGCTCATTTTATTTGGTCCACGTTTGTTCTATCCTAAGTTGCTATTCCTTGTATTACAAACTCACGATACGAGTTAAGCCCATGTTCTTTGGTTCGTAATAAACCATTGTTTCCTTGCGTTACCGTGTTGTACAGCGAAGAAAATTAGATCTTCTTAATAAATTGCAATATGTATATCTAATCGCAAGCCGCAACCTAAGAACTTGACATGATTTCGAGACTTCTGTCATCATGACACGGGTTGCTACCCGGCCGGCGGTAGCACGGCTGTCACGGCGGAAGCAGATGAAATCAATTCGTCATCCTTACACGGGTTGCTACTTGGCCGGTGGTATCACCGGCAAGTCACCTGAGAAGCTGGTGAAACCAGCCCGTTAGCATGACACAGGTTGCTACGTGATAGCCCTGAGTGAGCGTAACTACAGCTGGTCAGTGCGAACGGCTAGCAGGTATGGAATCTGTCCAGGCAAGTGGCGTGAGTCAGGTCAGCAGGTGCAGCCGGTGATAGCAGGTGACCTAAACAATTAACCGTGTTCTGTTCCTAATGTACTTCGGTCTAGCAGGTTTTGGTGTTTGGTATTGTCCCAGGCTGGGTTGGCGGTGTAGAAAGCAGAAGTGAAGGGCAGCGTTATAACAGCGGCGACGCTAGTTGCAATCGAATCCAGAAATGGCAGTCAGCTCCGAACAGTTACAGACACTTTGCAACAGTAGTAACAGCGGACGCAGCTTGAAAAGTCACAGAGATAGTTGATGGAACTGTTAGCAAAAAAGCTAAACATGCAAGTAGAATGGGAACCGGAACCGAAACTGACGTCGTAGGAGACTGCAACAGAATGTCAGTGGCTGCTCAGCTTGAAGATTAATACAAATGCGCTTGCAAATTCGGAATCCAGGGAAGAGCAACACTTCTGCTACACTGCCACTTTCAAAGTTGATGTGCTCATCAGACGTAAGTATGCGACGGTGGAAATCATTGATAGTCAGATTACGCAGTTGAAAAGACGCCATGAAACAATACTCCAATCTGGTCCAGAATGCTGCAGAATGACTAGGGCTACCATGAACCTCCATCCAGTCACTAAACCAGTATGTAGAGCAAAGTGCCTTGTGCCAAACGGGAAAGGAAAACACTTCAGTTGTCATGCGGGGGGGGGAATCGGATAAACAGGGTCAGTCATTACAAAATTGATGACATGGTGTATGCGCGAGACTTCCGAGGACTGGGGATGTGGTCGACAGGAAGAGTGATCGGCAGAAGTGTTTGTCATCTACGAGCTAATAGTAGGAAATGAGAAATTGGTCTGGCGCACCAATCAGCTGAGGTCAAATCACGGTAAGACTCAGTCCCCAGAACCGCCATCCTTACCGTGGGACATCCTGCTAGACACACTTGGTTTGGAAGAAGAAGCTAAGCAGCTTCATGGATCGTAACAGGAGCTACACGTAACCAGTGATGCGCCATGCAGGCCGACCCGAAAGCGGACATGGCTACTAGTTGACCCCAAGGCGAATAGCCATGAACCAATGAACAATGAACAATGAATTTATACGGGTTAAGAAGCGTTGCTTTACAAGCCCCGTTGGATAGTTGGTGGGGATATCAACATAATAATTATGATGAAAAGGATAGTAAAATAGTTAACACTTTAAATACGAAAATAAGGACTTATCGTTTGCTTCGCTGCAGTCCTGCGATCCACTTAGATTCACAACACTCACAGTTAACAACAAATAATTCCAGGTGTAGGTTGGAGACATAGTGTTAAGTAACAAAGTGTGAGTGGATGAGTGCATCGTCCAACCGTCTTTTAAATATTGTTAGTGTCGGTGCAGAGACGACCGATTCTGGGAGAGCATTCCACGGGTGACAGACACGGATGGAAAAGAAATTTCTGCGGCACTCCAGACGACTGTATTGTTCTGCGAGTTTTAATGAGTGGCCCCTCAGGTTTGTATTGCTGCTGAGTTGCAGTAAAGGGCGGCACACATGATGTGGGTCTCGCAGAATCAAGTATGTCATAATCAGGTCGCGTCGTAGCCTGCGATAGCTTCCACTGAACAATCCTAGTCGTCGCAGCCTCTCCTGGTAGGAAAGGTTGCGCATTCCAGTTACGTTCTTAGATGCCCGGCGTTGAGGCTGCTCCAGTGCATTAAGGTCGTGTTTCAGCCATGGATGCCAGGCTTGAATTGCGTATTCGACATGGGGGCGAACATACGCACTGAGCATTTGTCGAAATATGGAGCTGTTTATTTGTCCAAACGCCCGCCTCAACAGCCCAACGTGTTGATTCCCGGTCTTCGAGGCCTTTTCCGATTGCCTGGAGCAACCCAAGTCATCTTGAACCAGGACACCCAAGTCCCGTTCGAGAGTTGATTGTTGCAGTACATCCGTTCCGAGTCGGTATGAGTAGCTGCCGTGATGTCGGATGGAAAGCACCTTGCATTTACTGACGTAGAAATGCAATAAGTTTTGGGTCGACCATTGATACACTGTATGTAAGTCACTCTGAAGCACATGTCGGTCGGCGTTCACCTGGATCCTGCGCCAGATCGTGATATTGTCGGCAAACATTAGGAAGTTTGAAGCGATTCCCTGTGCTAGGTCATTAATAAACACCAGAAACAAACGTGGACCTAGAACTGAGCCTTGCGGCACACCACACTCCGCTTGTATGGGGTCCGATAAAGAGCTCCGAACTCTGACCACTAATTGCCTTTGAAATAGAAAGTTGGCGATCTAGCTTAAAAGAGGGTCGCCGATCCCGTAATGCTGCAGCTTGGATAGAAGTATCCGATGGTCTAGACGATCGAAAGCCTTGGAAAAATCCAGGTAGATCACATCAACACCTTCTCCAGCGTCGGCTGCCTCGGTCCAACTACTGCGTGCAATTAGTAAATTAGTTGTACATGACCGCTGTCGACGGAAACCGTGCTGTTCAGGAGTGATGAGGTTGCAGTTTTCCAGATAGCACACCAGTGCATCGGCAACTATGGATTCCATGACCTTGGAGAGTATAGGAAGAAGGGTTACTGGGCGGTAGTTGGAGGGATCAGATCTGCTTCCACCTTTGTGAATCGGGCTTATTATTCCAAGCTTCCACATGGCGGGAACTTGGTTCCGGTCTAAGCAGTGCTGAAAAAACTGAGCTAAATGTCCTGCCAGTTGGTTTGCTGCTGCTCCCAATGCCTCAGGACGAATGGCGTCGACACCCGGCGAGCTATGTTTGCGTAGAGAAGTCAGCTTTTGCAATACAGCCTCTGTGGTAAAACTGATGTGGGTTAGTCCTGGTGAGCAGAATACAAAGCTTGGTAGATCGCTTGGTGGCAAGACCGTTTGAAACGTGGGGGCGTATTGCATCTGCAGCGCGTTTGCAGCTTCCATAGACGTGCTTGTTGGGCCCTCAGCCGTCTTGAGTGGAGGAAATCCTTGCCTCACCTTTCGTAGGCTATTAACGTGCTTGTACAGCAGTTTGTGGTTAGCACTGAAGGTTTTTGCGATGTTCTGCTGATAGGCGGCTTTGTCTTCTCTTAACAGTTGAGTGCAGTGGTTACGTTGGGCTACGTAGTTGTCCCACGTTTCTGGTGCTGGAGCTTCTCTGTACACTCGCCAGGCTGCGTTGCGTACTACCATCCATTTCCGCACTCTGCTTCTAACGAAAGGAACGGATTTGCACTTATTGCAAACTTTTATCTCTGAAGCCTGTGCAATCAGCTGACTGAATGTGTTGACGAACTCGAGCCAGGCGACTTCTGGGGGTTCTTCTTCGAGGAAAGACCATGTTGTGGCGCTGACTAGCTGGGCGAGTCGGTCGTACCTTGTGATGGTTCGCACAGTCTCATCGTTATCATTCCGATATTCTGCATAGCAGACGAAGTTGAAATTGATGACTGCGTGATCACTGCGACCCAACGGGCAGTCTAAAACCAACGCATCAATCATATGCTCCTCATTGGTAAGCACAAGATCCAGCACAGATGGCCTGTTACCAGTTCTGAACCGAGTGGGCAAAGTGATGTGGTTGTAAAGAGGAGCAGTAGTTACTAGATCTAGTAAATCGGTTTTGAATTGTTCGCCGGTTGTGGCAGGGGCTTCTAAACAATGTACGTTGAAATCACCCATGATAAGAATGTGAGTGTACTTTGGTTGTAAACTGCACCTTAAAGCAGCCATTAGGTGGTAGTCGGTTTCGGATGTTGAGTTGGGGGCGCGGTACACCAGGATAATAAGGCAAGCGTCCCTGCCTTTTAACTGCAACCGGCACCAAAGAGAGTCGGGGAACTGCGAATCTGAATCCTCCACGGCTTCGCACTGTAAGTCGTTTCGGTAGTACAGGATTACCCCTCCTCCTTTTGTGAGCCTATCGTTCCGGATCAGCGACATGCCGGGTAGCGACACTTCAGCGTCCGTCATTCCCGTGTGCAACCATGTCTCGGTGATACCAATGACATCATACGAGCCGGAAGCTTGGCGATCTTTCAGTTCAGCCAGTTTGTTAGAAAGTCCCTGAGCATTTGTATACAAGCAGGCCAGTTTCTCGGTCTCTAGGAGCCCGCAGAGAGGTGAAGCTGTCAAGTGTGGGAGAATGCCGACCGATGGGAGGTCGGCAGTTATTCGTTTTTTTGATGCGTCAATGATACCTCGTTTGCAACTTGATTCGGCCAAGGTGCGTCCCAGCCTTCGTTTAGACCTACTTCAGAGTCAATTAAAGCAGCAGTCAAGTTACACTTCTGTACATTCGTCAGGATGCTTACTGCTTCAGTTGCTCTAATACTTGAGCTGTGCGAATTGTTTGCGATCTTTAACCGAATTTCGGAAGGAAGATGTTTCCGATTTCTCCGCCATCGATCCAAAACATCCTTTGCTTGTTGCTCTGACTGAACCACAAGTTTTAGGATTCTAGGGCCGCATCCTCTATAATTCGATGAGAGGGGTATCCTGGTGAGCGATAGTGCCACAACATCATCCAAAGAAAGTGTTTCACGAATGAACCGCCACTGTTCTAAATCGTGCTTTCCGGTATCTTGAACATGGTTAGAAGGATGTTCTGGCACGCCATGTATGAAGATTGTGTTTAGGCGGTCTTGCTTGCTGTGCCCCTCTTCGGTGTTTCGTTTTGGTTGTCGCGCGCTCCAAGGGACATCAGGATAGATACGTATCCCACAGGATTCGTGTTTTAGCGCGCTTGCGGAGAGCAAAACGTTTTCCACGTCGGTGGAGGATTCTAGAGTTACTCGAATAAGTCTGGGTTCACCATAGTGTGGCGAGTTCGGATGACGAGTAATTCGTAACAAGTTTATGGGCTTGGCTTTGATACTCATCTGCATACACAATGAGTTCCATTGGTCTTGGTCGTCTGATAACTTATCCCGCAATGTGATGGCGGTAGATTCAGGGACATTTGAGCACACAACAGTCCGGGCACTGTTGTTGGATCCCTTTTTAATAGATCTACAAGGTATGGTACTCATTTGTCTTGACTTGTTGACAAGTGATTGTTTACTGTTTTTCTCTCCATTTGCGTTAACGGTGTTTACAATGGAAGAGGACGCAACGGCGGCCTCTCGGTGGACCCTTGCAGCAATCTCTGCATATGTAACCGACGTTCTGGGAGGCTTAGTCTCGACAAGAGATATTTGAACTACAGGTACCAAGGGTTGGTGTTTGGCTGCTCCATCCTTGTTAATACTTGATGTCAGGTCTAGTGGAATTTGCTGAACCAGACGTTTTGAATGGTGCCTGATTTTCTTTGCTGTGAGTACTGCTTGATTCACGTAGGTGCAGTCTGTTTTCGCCCGGCGTTCTACCAAAGTTGGAGAAGACAACGGAGATGGAGACATTGCTGATTGCGGTGCAGGCGAAGCGATTTGTTCAGCATTCCGTTGCTTCGCAGCCGCTACGCTTCTGTGGTCCATACTCGCTCCCATTGAAGTAATC
>CALYDF020005638.1:0-14165 GCA_944474145.2 Dicrocoelium dendriticum | reverse complement strand
GCCGACCACAGCCCTGTTGCTTCCCAATATGCTTTTCGCCGCATATCCAGCAAGCTAGTGACAAAAGTAGTCTGGAGACAATTTTGTTATCTGGAAATACGAGTGCACAAAGAGACTATCTAGATTGCTCAGAACCTCAGCTATGTGGTATTTTCAAACGTGTTACCTGACGCAAAAAGTGCTCAAGGTCTTTTGTAAATGTGCACTGAAGTTCGTCTGTTTCTGATCAACACTCATTTGAGGCAAATGAAGCAAGTGTACCAATTGGTGCCTTCTAGATATTTAGCAGAGATGGATTCAGACGAGCCAATTGAGTGAAGGCCTTGGGCGCCGTAGTCGCATGTTCAGCTACTGTTTTACATTCTTTTGCACTCTCTCTCTCTCTGTTTGTTTATTGTATTTCCCATACGTTGTGGCATTCTACCAATTCCAACATAGCAAGAACAAGCAGTATTACTCGAGATAGGCTGAATTCGGTTTATTTCGTGTATTCTGAATCAGTCGCTTACAAATGTAGTGGGAAGATCTAGTGAGTACATGTGACACTGAATCGACAAGGTAA
Source organism: Dicrocoelium dendriticum (assembly GCA_944474145.2). NCBI lineage: Eukaryota > Metazoa > Platyhelminthes > Trematoda > Plagiorchiida > Dicrocoeliidae > Dicrocoelium > Dicrocoelium dendriticum. The sequence goes on along the minus strand of CALYDF020005638.1, from coordinate 13,603 downwards.
CCAATCTGAACCCGGGGCAATCGGGGTCATCGCTTCCAGTGGCTGATCCCATGCCTTACCATGGCAAGAACAAGCTGAACACGAGGTCAACTTGCTTGCACAGGTTGGGCTTCATCCGTCGGATTGCGGAAGCCTCGGCAAATCGAAGCGGTGTTGGAATGTTCTGCCTACTGACTCATTACCTTTCACTTTGTCCTTTAGCGCTACGTCCCCTTCCTGCACCTGGAGTTCACCATAGATTTAGTTGATGTTAAATTTGGGTGCTGTGAACCTAAGCGGATTGCAAGACTACAGCGAAGCAACCGATCAGTCCTTATTTTTATATTTAAAATACTAAAAGGATTTACGGCAGTGTTCCAGGAAGTGGTGGGCTTTCGCTTGGCAAGCGTTTTCCCTATAAAAGCCACAAAAGCTCGTTTAACAACACCTCGACGTGACCGATGTGACTCACCACTGAATAAAGTCACTACCCACAACTACATACTAGCAAGTCGATTAGAGTCATATTTCAATATTTCCTTGACACATACAAGAAAAAGCTATTCTGTCTACATCTACCGTTTTTACTACATTTATAGTGCCTTTGCTGTTTACACTACGCACACGAACCAAAGTTATCGTCATCTATTGATGACTTTATTCCTCATGCTTACTTCTTCAATTACCGCAGACTGTACAATTTTCGGCCACTGCCGATTACATACATAGCAAGGCGTCTATTGCGAAACATAATTGTTTGTACATTTTGATCATGCTTGATTTGCTGTGCGTCGATCAGTCCGAGAATAAACTAGTTAGTTAGTTAGTTAACTGTTTTATTATTATTATTATTATTATTATTGTTATTAATATTTCCATATCCAACAGGGCTTGTAAAGCAACGTTTCTTAACCCGCATAAATTCACTGTTCATGGTTCATTGAACGAGTTACGAGGGACTTGACAAGCATTGCAATCGCGTAGGTGTCGAGCACCAGAGCTGGCAGATAGCTTAGGGCCGCTCATCGCTAGGCCTCGCGGAACATGCTCCATACTCCTTGCAGATAACCTCCTGTCAGTCCGACCAACGTACACGCTACCACACGTACAGTTAAACTGGCAAACGCAGTAGGCGTTGACTTGCGGGAGAGCTTTATCTACATTGGAGTAGTGCAGCAGTTTTCTGGGTTGGTGCAGTAGCTCTAGCTCTGCTGCGTAATAACACCTCTTTATGGTTTGCCGTAGCCGGTGGCACAATATCTTATCAGTTTTCCCCCTTTGAAATGTGGGGTACGGAACACCTTCTTCTTGGGAACCTCTTTCGGAGAAGATCCTCCCCATATCTTGCCATAAAGTTACTAGGGTACCCATTATCGCATAGTGCTGATACAATGCGAAACAGTTCACTCGTACTTGACTCTTCGGAACAGATTCGGCGCGCTCTCGTGAAGCAGGTGCGAAACAAGTATTGCTTATAGTTCATGCGGCAGTAATGATAAAGTTTAGATACGCCCCTGTCTATCTGGGGTTGTGAAAAAGCAACCGTCTTAGCGATCCATCTGGTCTTCCCTTTAAGGAAACATGCAAAAGTGAAACATCTCCGACTCTTTCCAGGGTGAAACTGATCTCCGGATAATTTGGATTGATTCTTCCAATATACTCTCTGCTTTCTGTGCAGTATTGAAGACCACAAAAGTGTCATCTATATAGTTGGTTGCATCCAGTTTCGAATTTGCCTGTCACCGTGGCCGCCACAGGAATGCCACAGGATGCTTGAGCCTACAGAGGGACCATGGGTGACTTGCGCTGCACCATACACAGTTCCATACACACGCCCCATGTCCAGAGTAAAACATAAGGAATAGGACCTGGAGACACGTGGATGGAAGCCACGTTTCATAAACGGAGTGGGCCCACACTCCTTCACAGGCACGCACAAACACGCTGTATTTGGGAATCAAGCGAACACAAGGCGGTAGCTGCATCGTAGTCCGCTCAACACTGAGTGCATAGAACCACTCTTCGAGCCTAGCACGTCCATGAGAAACGTGCAACCCGTACCCTCCAGCAGCGACCAACTGTTTCCTGGAGCCAGTACAGACGAGACAGTAGGGAGTAGACAGGACATAGAACTGTGCCTTTGCTATGGTTCGTCGTAATTGGTTATTTTCTAGATGGCCCATGAAGATATCACCTAGCTCCAAGCTAGCTGCGAATCGCTACCCATTCGATTTGCCGATAGGGATTAACATCAAAACTAAATTGATACGGTGTAGGACCAGTTAACGTAGCGATGGAAAACCCAAGTTGCTCGCGTGTGTAAACATAACCTTCAGTGTTCTCTCCAGAGGAACATTTGCGAACAAGAACATATGTCAAAAGATACCATGCATTTTTACGCACATTTAGCTTCTAAATCTTGTCAACGAATTCAAACGTGTTCTCCAAAAAGCACCACCCACTCAGATATGATAGTCTCAGTAACTTTGGTCAACCATAGTCTGACGGCCACTCTAACGCGGAGACTCACTGGACCACATTATCCAAAGGACACGGTAACTTGACTCCAATACGACTGCGGACTGAAAGGCAAACCACTAACGCAGGTCAGTGTGATGGCAACGAGCTCTGACCGCACCAATGTAGGGCGAGTCTGGTCACAAAATGCACACACAGCAGTCAGACTATGGCTAAGCGAAGTGGTGAAATTCTTGCCATTTATTTATCGGATCACTGGCTGGGCGATGGATCACGAGCATATACCGCCGTCACCAAGTTACCCTCATCAATCCGAATCACGTTACTTGCCTCTTAATCAGCGAGTGATTAGCTTTCGTCTTTATAGTGAGTACGGGTGTAACGCCGAACAAAACGCTCGACAGTACAACACTATCCACAACGTGAAGCGGCCCATCAACACACGGTATGTCTGTAGGCTGGTGAGAAAATATGAGAAAACTGGGAGCGTGTGCGACGCCAAAAAGACAGGGTGGCCTCGCATCAACACGGATGACTTTTCTGCTTGTGTGGTCATTCGTGAGGTATCCAGAAGCTATCTGAGAATTCCTGAACTCACCCAGCATTGCGACACTAGCAGATATGCTGTCCATAGGATTTGGAAGGAAAGGAAATGCAGGAAATGTAGCGCCCGTCAAGTACAAGTTTTAAACCCATGTGATTCGACGAAGCGGCTTCACTTTTGCCGCAGATTTTCGAGTGCCATGGACAACCATTCAAATCTTTTTAACCGATGAGGCTGTTTTCCATTTGCACAGTGCGGAGTGGCAACGGTTTTGGGCAACGTGTAATCCACGCCGGTGCAGCGCTTCACGAATACAACATAGCGCAAAGCTCATGGTATGGGCTGGGTTAACTGGCCAACGAATCGTGGGACCATTTTGTTGTTTCGCAGTACTAATGTCTTCCGCTTTCTAGCATTCTCGTACAAGGAATTACGGAAAACTGTGTCATTCCGGAACTGAAAGCTGCTGGGTTATAAAGTACCGTTTGGTTGCAACAAGATGGCGCAACTGCACACTACGCACAAATGGTGCGAGACTTTCTCAACCAGACGTTACCTTGCCGTTGGATCGGGCGGGGAGGGCTTATAGAGTGGCCTGCTCGGTCACCAGATTTGAACCCACTGGATTTCTTCTTCTGGGGTTACTTGAAACAGTGGGTTTACAAAACGAAGCCGAACTCTTAAGGAATTGAAGCAGAGCATTTTCCAAGAATGTCGCGGGATCACAGTTGATACTTTGGAGAAAGTGCTAGCAAACACCATCAGGTGAATGCTACACTGTAAGCAAAATGCCGGCGGGCACTTCGAACATCAACTTGGCTGACAAATTTGAGCATTACACTGATAATCTGCAAATATATGTGTCATGCAATGCTTTATCGACTGAATTCGTGCGCTGGCTAATGTGCTTTTTCTTAGGAATCTCAGTTGCTGGTTTCTCCTAGGGTTTTACGTGCGTGTCGTGTTATAAATAGCTCGGGATAGCTGTTCTCCCGGAGGTCGCCCCTAACTTGAAACTTGTCCCTACGGTTCAGTTTCTCTGTTCCATCAAATCCATGTGGTAGAATAGCAGTCGAAGCTCAGTTCACATTTGAATGAACATCTTCCCCGTTTAACACGGACCAATGAGGAAACAAGCGGTTGCTTTACAAATACGATGGTAGACCTTACCAAACAGTCGTGAGCTAGTGACACCGAGAAGTGATGTACCATGACTAAAAATAATTGTGAGTCCTTAACGTAATAGCTACACAATGGAAAGGTTGTAATACTGGGACAAGCTATGGGATTAAGTGTCGTCATAATGCAGAAACAGGGCTACATCCAGAGAATACAAACATTTCTCGCAGACTCTAATCGATTCGTTCTTGAGGTGACAGACAGCGATAAAACTGAACAGGTTATGAAACCAAACGTTAGTGAACTAAAGACGCTAACGACGGTGGGATGGAATCACGCTAAAACTTTGACACAACCGATCACTCGAGCCTCTCGGCTTCCTTATTTGTAAGGACTGTTGAAAATCCACAAGGAAGTCGTCCCCTTACCACCAAGTGTTTCAATGGTAGGCGCACCGGTTCAGAAGCTGGCCGAATGCCTGACTAATGTAATCGAGCCTATCCTAATGGAACTAGCCGACTACAGCGTTAAAGACACTTTTGTGAATAAAATACCTTCTACCGCAAGTACAGTGGCCGTACTGAGAATAGGCTGTCAGCGAGAATCGAAGAACACCTTACCCTTAACATGGTTGCAAAGGGTCCCAAGCTACCTACCACTTCGGTTGCCGGCCATATACTCGATTGCTCCGCGTGCCGAAACCCTGGTGGATCGTTCAGCGTAATTGGCTGACGAAGAGACTCTATACCATTTCCCACCTACGTTCATGAATTGTTAAATCAAATTCGTTTGATCACAAAGTGAAATGGTTTCTTACCCTATCAAGTTCGGGGCGTTGGCATCAGCCATGATTGCGCACAATGTTCTAATGCAGGTAGCGAATCACAGACATCTCTTACGCAGTGTTTTTATTCATAAGGTGTGAAACAGGTCCCATACCATACTTTGGCTTAAGGTATATATGGTTGCGTAAAGGAAATGTTGGTCCTATGATAAGATGCCTTAAGTTGCTTCAGTTTGCCTTCGGCCTTGTTCAGTTATGTATGTTCATCGCGTTGCTTTTAGGTGCGGTTCCTTGCCACAGGTGCCAGTACATTAGTACATGCAACAGCCTCGTTGACAAAGTCACCGGCAATCATAGTCGGGTTGCTGGTTCAGAATGCTGGCTCCCAATTCATAGTGTAGATAAGTTCCTTAAATGCATTCCAGTCGATTCAGCGAATGTTATGAATGGGTGGCAACTTTGTACTGGAGTGGCTTATTTCGTTAAATCTTCACGATACAAAACGCCGTGTTCTGGTCGCAGCCCGGTAGTGGACTGTCAATGAGTGCACACGTAGAATGGATCCTCATGGCGAATACCAAATCTAGGGTATTGACATTTCCGGTGGGTTCTCTGACATTTGTGATGCAGCCATTGAAGTGGATAGAGCACAACATTTCGTCTAGTCGCGTTTAGGCCAAAGGTCCAGGCAGTAACCAGTTAACTTGTGGCGCATTGAAATATTCACACATAAGTCTGGACTTGTAGGTAGTGATTGAAGCTGTGCAGATAGCATATATTAGCTGCTAGGATTCATGGTGGGTTGCTCGGAGCGGTCGGTAGATATAATCGACTACAGGATGCCAACAAATTGTAACATGTTCCGCAATCTAACGGTTAGAACTTGGTACAATGTTTTATGCATATATATATATATATATATATATATATATATATGTTTACAACGCACTTGTCAGCATCAGCAGCCATTGCTGTGTCTTTAAGAACGTTCATTTGGAAACTCGCGTGTAACCAGGCCTGTAGAAAACCATGTTGTGCCCAACTGATTAAATATTCCGAGAAGAGGAAACCCATCATCTCGTTTTAACCTTTTGCTGTTATTCTAGACAGTCTGAGTCTGAGTTAACAAGAGACAAGCAGTGTGTTTCACTCTTGCGAAGGGTACTGGACAGTTTAGATTCCTCCATCTTCTCCCGGGTACTAAACGCCTACGTATGTTCTAAGTCGAATAAGCTACCCAGGTTTGGCAACCCTGGTTAAAGCGCGACCTCGCTGCGCTCAAAGGACCCCGGGCAACGAAGATTGCCAAGGGCTTACGGCACCTTCCTTATCCGAACGACTGCAGGGACTCTGGTTGCTCAGTGGACGCCACGGGGAGACCTCATAATGGTATACCAAATACTGCTTGATAGTAGGCATGTATGCGGATACCTAAAACGGGGAGCACAATGTAATGTACCGTTATTTTGCACAGTATCACGCCATTGCAACACTCATGTTGGATCTGGGTCAAGTGCTTACGTGTCCTGCAGTCAGTATACACCTTGTAAAGGGAGACCGTGTCTTTCGCCCATGAATTTGCCACATTGCCTGTCAGTGGCTCTATCATTTGTAATCTTATCTATGTTCTATGTTCTTGGATTGTTCCCCACTCCAGTTTTCCGCTAACAATCGATGTTAACCACCAAGTGTTTTGTAGCAATGTTTCAACTGCATCACTTGTCTAGCTCATTTTCATTCTGGCCTTGTACCACTTTATCGCACTCCGACAAAAGGGGCAGGGAGACAACTGTGACACAACTTACGCGCAGTCTCAGTAACGCTTGCATTCCTACAGAGCTTGCCTATTGGACGGATTCAGTTTAGAGAGAGTTCTTTGGGTTTCATGCAGGCGCTCATTTATGCAACAAACAGACATGTCGCTTGAACTATAGTCTCAGACTGGCTGTGTAAATATTCCCAGTCTCGGTCAAATCAGCTTAGCAAGGCGTCCCATGAAGTATGCTTTTTTATTACTCCAGGGTAGCTGGATGTTATTTGTTATTTTGTTAAGGCATTCATCCGAGTAGTTCACGTGCTACGTAGCACAGCCTGGTCCGGAAAAGCACCAGTCGCGTTTCGCCCTATTGGGGCTCTTCAGTGTGCGCATTCCCTCGGTCCCCTACTGGGGATCGAACCCAAGATCGCTGGAGGCAGATGCTAACAAGCCAGCAGCGTAAGACACTGAGGCATGGAGGATGTTGGCTGGGCTACATAATTTTCAAGCTAACTGGGATATAGCACCACCTATCTTCCACTGTCACTGACAGTGGCTAGCCTGCGTGGTGATGACGTCCTCTTATTATTCTTATTCGGGCGACTTCAAATTTTAGTCGATAGAACGGCTTCCGCCAGACATAACGGTCAAGTTTCTGCTTGTGGTACTAGCACTGGTCCAAACGGTAAACAGTGGACTGCTTAAACTAAAAATAAGAGACACTGTAGATTCCTAACATCATACATCCACATACGTCGTCAGGCACGCGTTACGTCGGAGGCTGTTATCTAACGCTGGATTCTGGTGGACTAGGAAAGCTCAGAATATAGAGGTATGGGAGGTGAACGGTTTCCTTGGGATTATACAACGAACCTGTATCAATGACTTCAGGTAATCATTCAGCAACTAGACAGTTTAGGACAGCACCAGGACCCCGATTCACAATAAGAAGCTGGGTAGATAGGACACTTTCAGGTTCTGTGCAGTCGGTCTGCAGCATCGCCGCTGGTCAGCGCTTGGGTGGCACAATTTGAACCACGGTCAGTTAACTCACGTTTGCCATCTGAAGATGGTGCAGGTGAGACCTCATCTAACAAACGTTGTTGTGAATCTACTCGGACTTTTCTCCTAATTAAGCTATTCAAGGGTAGTCATGAGATTCTTTGAAGTGAATTGATTCATCTGTTGCAATAGATATTAAAAAGGAGATTTCCACCAACCAACTTGGACTAGCCAGCCATTCTTTAAAATAGATCATCGTAATGCTTGTAGTAATGACATACGCATTGCCGGGGCACTAGCTATATTAGCTTACTGTGGAATAGGGATCCCGGACAGGAGGACAAACCTGTTTCCAAACTGGACGAGAGTGCATAAATAACCCTTTTGCCGTGCGCCAAATGCTGCATTAACTGGAAGCCACCTTCGGCTTTAATCGGCGTCCAACCTTGGACTCACTCTGCGGAGTGGTCCTATGCTTTGACATTCATTTATGCCACCAAAGTGCAGTGCTATCGCAAGATCATCAGTCGCACCCCAGCTAGTGGACAAGAATGCACACTGCATTTCACCGCAATGGCGATGATACCTCGCATGGTGGCGAGATGCATGCAACTAAACTGCTAAGCTCAAAGAATCACTGAACAACTGGATGACAAGGATTTCCTGTACGTACCACAACGCCACGAGGGTGCTTCCCAAAAGTATTCTATAGAAGCATACCTGTCGGGGATATGAAGATGCTTACAAATCACCGGCTGAAGGTAATAAAGGCAGCACAACACTTATTTGGAAGATCTTGTTGTTAGGGAACCGGTAGGTTGTGGCAAATTCAGAAGTCTATGTCGTCAACTGAATTCAAAGGATGTATTCCGTCGCCCGCCTTCCATGAAAGTTTCACATGCGAAGCGTCTCATCAGTTAACAATCAATGCAGTTCTGGGATCATACACCATGGTTACAGAGCTCTGCTATGGAGTGCCATTCCGTTCAGGTTTGGTGTGAACCCAACTACTAACCGACCTACATCGCCCGGTTAGCACAGGGTGGCATCTACCAATTCACAAGTCCCATCCAAATGAGATGTGCCCCATGTTCATGTTGGAGAGTGTAGCTGGAGCCACAAGTGACAATACGGCCAAATGATTTCCGCTCTACTGAAAGTTCGCACCCGCTGCCAAGGTAATAGCATTCCCAGGGGAGGGGGATGTGTGCGCTCGGACAGCATCGTTCGTGGCAAAACGCAGTGGTCGCCCAAATCGCTGACTCGGCGACCCAAATCCACTATGGTTCCAGGTCGGATGTGGCCACAGTAACTGTATCAGCAGCTCGCGGTCAGCGGAAAGGGAGAGTGGGTGGAACTCGGAGGCAACAAAACGACCAACAAGGTAACGCCGTACAGGGGGTAGGGCCATCTAATTTACTACCAGCTGAAGCATGGGTGCAGCATAAGCACCCCCAAGCTAAAACGAAATGACACAGTCGACATAACAACAAGTCTGGAGCTGCACACACACACACAGGTACGTGAACGTGCGCATGCACAATTGTAATGCAGCGCGGAGTGCCCATCGCTCACTTTTTCGGCACGTTTAACGTGGTCAAGGTGTGAATTGCCGCTGCATCACGGCCATTCATCGAGTGGAAGGTCATGCGAGCAGAACTGGTAAACAATTTAGTTGACACTTAGAGGCAGTTTTTTGGTGAAAAATTGCTGACGACGCGAGTTTTTTAACACTATGCGGTTTACTGCTATCGTGCAGGCCATCCAAATGGGCACATTATGGGTTGTTCCAGAATCCTCACTAATTACCGGTACGGCGGACGACTAATTAACAGGTTCGCAGGCGCAACCTCATCTTAAATGCGTTGTAGTGCGTGGCGGGTGCCAATTGTTATGGTGATGGACCGAGAATCAGCACGACGCGCATCGAACGAGGACGGTGATAGGTGTACACTGATGGGACGCTCCGGGGATACACGGAACTGATCATTCTGTGGAATAATGTTGGCCAAAACCATTTTGCTGGCTTAATTGACCCACCTAGTGACCCAAGAACTCGTTGGGTGTAAAATGTTTCTCGCTTTTTATTATCCAACGTGCATTTTCCCAAGCTCAGTGGGCGATACACTGGCCACGATTAGATACCTAGCGGTCAAACAAGCGGGTTGCCACTGCGCTCGTAATCTCTCCCATCTCCTGACCTCACTGATGGTCGGAGGCAGCTACTCTACACAATCTGAACACATGACAGTTTTGGTGCCTGCGACAATGTACGTTAGGTCATAATTACGGTGTTCAAGCACAACGGGAAAGCAAAGCTATTGAATGATCTTTAATATTTGGTCAGGTTCCCCCGTGACCTATCAGCAATAAATGCAAGTCAAGAATGTGCTTTTATGCACACGTGACGGGTGCATTTTCAGCCTTGACACACCCAATACGATGTAACAAAAAGTAATTCAAAACCGACAGAACAACAGCAAAAGAAAAAGTAATGAAAAACAGGATCTCACTGGCAGAATTCACCAGACAGTTCTTAATAGCGTTTTCCTCAAATAGAAATCTGGCTAAATAAGCCATAAGCTTTTATGCGGGCATATATTGCCCTGTACTTCTGTCTGGTCGCGGAGGTATATATGCAAGTGGAAAGCGCACTGTGAAGACCGTGTCTAATGTCATTGAGAATTTTTGAAGCAAGTTAAATGTATGAATTAATTTTCGTCGATACAATGGATTTGGCCAAAGTTGACTTTGGAATACCAGTGCAGCGCGAATAGTGCTTCAATGGCTTGTCAAGCAGCTTGAAATGCTTACAAGGTAGGCCTGGAAAAACCACAGGAGAACGATGAATCCAGTGTGGTAGAGTGCACACAGTGGTGAAATTCGGGATCAAATTGTAATGCACACATGGTGGTTAAAATCGAGCGATGTAAAGCGAAAGTCGCCTGACTTTGGAGAACAGCTATAATTCATTTTTGTGAACGAGCTTAATGACCATTTGTTATTCTTCCCATTTGCTAGTTTTGACTGTTGTTTAAACGCTCCACTGTGTTAGCCCAATTGGTACACACACGTCGTTGTTAATGGACGCTCATCGTGTCATCTACAGCAGTGCCACTTGCAAGAACACATTCCACTGGTTGTACCGCATCACTTTCCTACTTGGTTATGTAAAAGAAACATTTAGTTATCGTACAATTATTGTACTAGTTTTTAATTTTTTGGTCTGCACTTCTTATTCTCGTTCGTTTCGTGACATTTGTTTAAACGCTACATTTCGTTATTCCGATTGGCCAGCGCTCGTCCCTGTAAATGGATGTTCGCGCTAGTTTGGGGTCCCATGATGCTATTTTTAAGGACATATGCGATTCACTCTTGAGTACACGGTTACTTATTCGCCGTTGCATCTGACCTTTTCCTTCTGTTGGTTGACTCAAGTGTAATTTAGTAGTTTCTCTTCATTTTTCCTTCAAAACTATATAAGCAAATGTGATTTCATGTATACAAGTCTTTTTCTGGCTCCTCTTTGGACTTCTTCTTGCGGTCATGGGGTGAAGGCGTCAGTGGCGACACAACAAATGATTCACATGGAATGACCACGGTAAATCGTGGCTTAGTGTAACTGACGTACGGAAGCTTAAACTGCCACCTCAATCTGAAGTTTGGGTCATTTCGTGACAATTTCCTGGTAACGAGCTGCTTTACAAATTGGAAACGTAATCTCATTACACGGGGACATCTTCGGCGTCAAGCAGCGGGAGTGTGACCATTACACTAATTCGCGTAAGCATCTTTGTAGCTTGGTTGAGAAGGTCGAGGTTTTATGATACTCTAGTGGTTATTATTTATTACATTGTTTATTTCACATAATCCCTTTTTCATCATACCTTTTGTACAGCTTGTTTGATTTAACGAAAAACTACTAGAACATACTTCTTTGAAATCCGCGCTCTCGTCGTGCTGATTTTCGGCGATCTCGCTGCTGCTTACGTACGCTGTCTTTGAGTTTGATTGAAACCGCATATCTGTTGTGGAATTGCGATTGAACGTCTACTTCCATTCTGTTCGACGTGATCGACAGGTTTATCGTTCACTGTAACCGTAACTTAACTGTGATTTGAATGTGAGTTAGACTTTCCTTTAATTTTTGTTTTTCCTAATGAACTTAGGCCTATCCGTATTTCGTAGACCACTACAGTTCACGCCAATGATAACATCATCCGCAAGTTTTAACAGGAGGATTCCTTCTGAGGCAGGTACAGAGCTAAAGTCAGTAAAAAACAAGAATGGTTACAAAATAGCTCCTTGAAGGACACCAGATGTGGCAATTGAAAGAGCAGCTTTGGCCGCCAAATCTGCTGACCTGAGTTCATTTGGCGGAATAATCCTTTAAAAAGAATACTAGGGAACGTTGAATACCAGACGCCTGTAGATCTTGCAACGCCAATTTACGGTTAACACAGCCGAAAGCATTGCTGTAGTCAAGGAAGCAGAATCGTGTGGATTTGCTCTCACTGTCTAGCCAGGACAAGACTGAATGCGTTAAACAACTCACCGCATCTTGTGTGGATGTTGAACTTCTATAGGGAAACTGAAATGGATGATCCAAGCGGGACTGAACCAGTATTTTTTATTATCAAGAATGATTTTCTCAATAACCTTCAAAGCCACTGAAGTGGATGTGATAGGCAGATAGTTACCAATCACTTTCTTCGGCACTGATGTTATGCTGGCAATCTTCCAACCATCTGTGACTCGTCCTTGCTTTAGACACATTGTGAATAGGTCAGCCAGACGCGGGGCTAAGGAATCGGCACATTACTTGAGGAGGACGTGTGACAGCCTGTCAGGTCCGCATACCTTACAAGAGTGCAGCTCGGTTGGCTTCTTGTACAGTGATACGATATCGACAGGAGTCAGGGAGTCCGTAGACCACTGAAACGGTGTAGCTGATGAGTCAGCGTCAGCAGCAGTTGTGATCTAATTCTTCTACGTCTACGTCAGAATTTGTGCTTTGACGGGCGACTTCGTTGAGCTGTTTCACCATCCGCCTAACCTCATGACAACTATTGTTACCCAGAACTGTTTGGAAAGACATGGTTGAGCTGGCGAACTTCTTTTATACGATCGGAAAGGGACTTTACTGAAGCGCGATCTTTGCTTTTGAAAGCTCTTTCCTTGAACCTATCAAACTGGTTGAGATGGGGTGAAAAAAAGCGATCAGCATGGAGGACAGCAGCACAGACCATAATAGAAGTTTAGACAAGTTGTCATTTGGTCACAGTATGTCGATACATCTGTGTCAAAAAGCAAAGTGGAGTTTGTGGAAGCAAGCATTTCTCAGCCGCACAGTGTTTGAAGAATGGGCTTGTCTCCATTCCCATCTATAATCATCGCAGCAAGTGACATTCTTGTGCTTGATCTTACTGTAGACAACAGGGAATAGTTTGACTATAGAATGATCTGAACTGCATCACTGCAATTTCAGTACTTTCTGCCTAGACGAAGAAGTAAATCGGTGTCACACCGGTGTTGAACACTAAGTTAGCCCTTTATTGAAGTCGACTAGCACAGGATGCACAAGGCTAAACGATGTGGTTGTAATTTCGTCAGATGAGTAGTTTTAACTTTAGTACATTATTCCTGCCGACGCCTCGGGACCGGGAAGATGTGTACCCAGTGTAGATTGCTGCTAAGGGGGGCAACAGGAACTGCAAGCAACCGTACTTATTAAGGTTTAAGCCGTGTCTGTATTAAATGACCTACCGCATATTACCAAATGTAAACCGATAAGTATTGGATAAGTTTTCATTTCTGTAGTGGTAAGTTTGCTTAGTAATGGTTGTGCGCAATTTGAATAAAGTCAAATGCAAAATCCACCCGGGAATTCACTGCACACCTCTGCCCCTATCTCTCCTTAGCACCAACCGCTGGTGACTGA
>CALYDF020005637.1:0-14167 GCA_944474145.2 Dicrocoelium dendriticum | reverse complement strand
AACCCTATGATACAACCCATTTCAACAACGACGAAACGGAGAAACAAATCCCACCGCGAAGCGTCTGGACTGTAACACGTTGCGATTGTTTGCGTAACTACCACTTTATTTTCGTCCTGGTGTACACTAATCAGGTGGCGCTAGCCTCATAAATGTTAAACTCAGTGCGTAGTTGATGTTAACTGACGCTTTTAACACTTATCTAGCGAGATCCGTGAAAAACGCTTGCAACTGAGGCAAGGAATTAAAACTTCAGTTTTGGAAACCCGCTGTGTGGTTGGGTTGCAACAAAAAACCACTACTGATTCCTCGGTGCACAGAATGGTAAACCTCGTTCATTCCGATCGAGAGGACCATAACCGAAATGGAGACATTTAGTTTATGCTCCCCCTAACATTGGCACACGAAGACCGCCCTTTCGTCTTAGTTGCGATTCAAGGACTGGCGGTAGCATGAATTGGGTTGGAACCCGAATCATAGTAGCTTATTGCTGAAGTATTGAAAATTAAACTACCATAAATCGCGAGCAATGCTTGGCACAGACTAAAGGGAATTCAATTTTGAACTTAGAGAATTTACGCCTAGGCGAAGTGTTTTGATTTCTGTGAATAAGTGCAATTTGTCGATGATTACAATGGATTTTCTCAACAAAATCTAACTCATTTGACAGCTGTGTATCTGAAGAACCAACTTCTCGTTGCTCGGGTGACTCTGTGCGTGCAGACACCCTGCATGCGATACCAGGGATTCTACTCCCATCTATCCCCAACTCATGACCTAATGTACTCAACCGTCGACCCCTTCTCTGAATAAACGGAAATGGAATAACAACCTTGAGACTTGTATGTAGAACAAGTAAGTCAAGCAATACAACCAGAAATGAAGCACGATATCACCGATCTGGAGCAGACTCAATGTCAGATTCCCAATTGTGCCAGTGGAAAGCATAATGTGCCACATGAAAAGAGACAGTAACATGAGTAATGCTGATTACCTGAAAATTGCTATGGATTACATGGTTCTGATTTACCCAAACCATGTACGCCGCTCTGTACTGCAGGATAGCTAAGACCGTTATTGAAACTGGCAGAAATGTATGACCACCTGGATTACTGTGGAAATCTAATTTCTGTTCGTGTGTGTTGCCCTTGGAACGACCTACCAAGTTCGTTTCTTTATTTCACAACACAACTCAGGTTAAATGCCGTCGGATGAAGTATTTAGGCACTTAAGTGTATAAGCAATCGCAATGTGAATCACGACGCAAGCGATGAAGTGGTACCCCGGAGCAAACTCAGCGGAACAACGATGTAACGTTGTCAATAGGAGAGCGATTCCAGGGTGAGGGTGTCAATGTACAGCGCGAGCACACATCCTGATCCGAATCACTACATTCATCAAGGGCAGACCAGAAAAAATTGCGCGCATTTGGCTTGCTGCACCCTGAAACACACTGCGGTCCACACACACATCGGCACTCAGGTATCAGTCAACCGCGACAAAATTGTTTTAAGCGAAACAACTTTGCCCCCATTATTTTTCTCATGGCGTTCAGCTCGAAAACCCGATATCCTCTATATGGACTTCCCCCAGTTTTGTGTGTTCACGGTTATCCAGGACTCAGTGAATTTGGGGTCGAAATCTGAGGATGAAACTGCATTCGTGTTACTTCTGCGTGGGGAGGAGTGACACTTATATATTTTCCGTCAGTTTTTCATACATTCATTTTTAATCCTCTGGTAAGCTAGCGCTGCATGTGATGCTGAATTCAAGATTTATGCTGGGACGCTTAGCGGTAAGAAGCGAAAGTCACTTCGTTGATTTATTTTCATGTTATTGCATTTTCCTGGGTTTCATTTCTTGACAATTCTCTTTAGTATTGCTTACTTTGGTGAGTTTATTATACAGGGCTATCTTACGTAGATTATAACCATATGTTTTGTAAATGACCAAAGCAAATGGATTTCCCCGGATAACGTTTTGTGAAGCGGCTTGGCACTTGTAGTCTAATCGCGCTCCAGTGGGTTCACAAAATTGTGTCCTCCTACCTTATTCTACTTTAAATATTTGGATTTATTTTCACAGAGATCTTGGTGCTATCATTCGTTTTGGCTCCGCGAACTCCACCTACCACTGCTCATCTATTGCGTTTATGATTCGCGGATCACCAGCAAACCGTGCTCCAGCTTTGTGAAGTCAACCATCTTTGATCCTTATAGGAGGATTTATTTTTCCGCTAGTCGCACAAGAACACTTGTATTATCAATTTAAGGATCTTTTTGAGAGTCACTCGATCAGCTTACCACCATTCCTTCAATTCGCTGTACCAAGCGATAGTCGTCAATTTGGTCCGCCCTTGGAACAGCCACTGTCGTCACTAGACAGTATTTTCCAAGTCATTAGCTTTTACGTAATCCTGCGCCGCAAAGCTGCATATCCATTTACCGGCTGCATCGATAGCAAGCACGTCGCCTATCCACCCTAAGGAACGTGTGACTCATGTGGACGCGACACGCCTGCCCTCGCTGGCCTCAAACCAGCGCCGATAGCCACGCAACGAATAGCGAAGCGAACTCAAATGCTGTGCGTCAGTATATCTGTCCTTTTGCCACCCCTCAAAACAGCACGCCTACTGTGAACATGTCTCGTATGAAGAGTCAATGCAAATCACGTGCTAAAATGGCAAAAAATGGCCTGGTTCGTACCACGTGCTTGAAGTCCTAACATAATAGTCTTCAGTCACTACCAGCCGGCCGGCCGAAATTCGAAGCTCCTACCTTTTAGTCGTTCTTGAATCCAGTTCTTATCGCATATTCACCCGAGTACACTAATTCGATCAGGCTTGATCGGGAGTACACAATGCGCAAATTTCCTGGACTGGATTCCTAACGGATATTCGCCTACTGCTGATTCCCAATTTCTGATGCGATCAGGTGTAAACGGAAGTGGACAAAATCAACGTTTTTGTTACTTCGATCGCGGTTCGAATAATCACTGAAAAGCATATCACGAGGCCCATCCATCAAAACCGATTCCAGCCAAATCGGTAGTTTTGTAAAGCGGCTACCAACACTTGTATCTTCTCCCTGCTTTCGACAAACGACATAGCGATCCCGTGGACTATCACCCAAGTCAAACTTCCGTGCGGACCTATCCTACCGGTCAATCGCCGCACCCTTTGTCGGATTGAACTGAACGTGTGCGCCCACCAAAACCGACGGATTGACGCGTCGGGACACCGCACAGAGTTAAACTCAGAGTGGACGTGTGCACAGGACGACTGACTAACAAAGAACGCCTTGGTGCACTTTGTGATTATCGACCTGGTTGGTTTGTATCGACCTTGTGACACAGTAACCATTTTAGTCCAGTTTAATAACCGGTTTACCTTAACTGAGATCACAAGCCCTGAACTCCAGCGGCTACTCACAAGATGCTCGTTAGCAACGTTAAAACGAGAAGCTCCACCATTAGTACAATGAATGGAGAGAAATGAATTAAAAAGCTCGCAAATCTCCCAGCTTATAACCAACCTGTAAGCAATGATGAAACTAAAGCCTCATGTTCTGTTAGTATACCTGCCATCAAGTGTCGATTACCAAAGCGTAAAGTGACTGTTAAAACTCGCAAAGCACCGACAACTTCTAAAACTGCGAGACCTTATAATACAGCAGAAGGAAAATTATGTCCAGCTGCTACGCCGTTTCAGCCTATTAACTTGCAAAACATCCAAGATGAAGTCACCCAGCTTAAAGTGAAAATGTTGTCGATAGATAGTCCTCTGACTGTCCTCCGTGAAATGGAACCTATAACTGCCCTAATGCAAAAGACGTTGAGTCCCAAAGTAGAGCATATGTTACCCGCAGGTTCTCTTATCGATGCCATCGCAGCAGTAGTAGTCTCTAGGATGCATCGTTCTAGAAATGCAGTTGATTTTACTGTCCCGGATAATATTCCGCTTGCAGCCCTGCGAGATATATCACTTAAAGCTGCTAACATGGTTGGCACGGAATGTAGTTGCTTAAGACTCAGAAAGAAGTCCAGCGCTACACGTGTCCAATCCTATTCAAATTTAATAGCGCTTTAACCGCTAGCGAGTTTATAAGCAGACGTGATCTACTTGCTGCCAACACTACCTTCAAGACTCTGAGAGTAATCGCTGACAGAACACCTATACAAAGATTACTCCTGCATGGAGATTCTGACCTTATCTCTCGACGCGACTCGTTGCCCTCAAATGGGGTCACATCTACAACTATTGCTAGTCTCGTTCCCAACTGCCAAACTGACACCCCAACATTACGGTTACCTACACACGATGACACCCATAACCAGTCCATAAGTATAATATGCCCCCTCGACTCTCCACTAACAACGCCACGTGCAGCGGATAATTTAGAGCCTATAATTTTTAAAACAAAGCACCACTATCGATATCAACCTGCGACATCGCATCCAGGGGACAGTTATGTACAGCAGCCACAGATCACTAACTCCCTTGTCGATTTAGACTTGACCATCATTGTGACCAGAGACCTGGCTGCTTTTCTTGACGACGAAAGACCTAGAGCAATTGATAAGCAGCAAACAAACGAGCCACTAGCTGGAGACAAAAATCCGGTATCTAGCAATCCATCTTCACTGAACGAGGGTCTTTCTGATCCTACCACCCAAAATCTTGACTCGCTTGATACTCAGGATCACCCTATTTCCCGAAAACTTACAGCCACACCTGCAGTTTTCGTGGTTAAACCAGTTCAAACCACATCGCCCAATAAAATTGCCGCCTGCCCCATTCGGCCAAAGAAACCATTAGTTTACAGTCTCCTTGCTTTCAATATTCCTGACTCTACTGATCTCTTTGACGTCGTTACAAGTTTAGGTAAGGTGGCTAATGTGAAATCTCATATTTGTAATGCTTTTAGAGTGCCGAAGAGGACACAGGCCTACCCAGCACCAGTCAGATTTACCTCTGTCGACCAGTCCACGTTGGAATCGCTTGTTAATAAGCTAAGTGCCATCAGAACAGTGCCTTACTTATCAAACATTTACTTCGGTAGGTTACCTGCTCGACCCTATGTTTCTGTCCACCCGAAAACGTCTGCTGCATCCATTATTAGTGCACCATATTTGCCTATTGACCCTTCCCGCAATGGCAATCCTACTTATATCTCTGATAGACTGAATGAGTAGTCATTTTTTGTAGACCTGGGGAGGAAACTAAGTATCATCCCTCCCCAACACGCCTTTAACCTTTTTCTGAACTTTCTCAGAAGTATTCAGACTTAAATTTGGTAGCTATTACTGCATCATCATCCATTTCTATTCCAGCTCAAAATTACCCTACTCCTTCCACCTCAACTTATGATGACACATCGTCAGATATTTACCCCCAACTTATTCAACCAGTTAGCGTGTCTACCTACCCAGTCACAATCCATTAAATCGCTTCTCTTCAATGCTCGCTCACTTCGAAATAAGATGCCCACTCTTCGCTCCATGGTGTCTCTCTTTCAACCTGATTTTATCCTAGCTACAGCGACATGGTTCACAAGCGAAACTCCGCAGTCTTGCTATCACATTGATCAATATCATAGTTTTCTCGCGTGTCGAACCTCAGCACTTGGTGGCGGTTGCATCATTTATATATCAAATAACTTCCAAACATCACTGCTGTGCGCTTCCCTTCAAGACTGTGATATTGACAGCATAATTGCACATGTTACTCTAGGTAGAACCTCGATGGATTTGGGTTGCATTTACTCCCCTCCGAATCCTAGTACGGATGACTTACGAACATTGGAACGCTTGTTTTGCTACTTAGCAGAATTACCAGTTAAATGTAAAGTATTAGGAGGAGATTTCAATATGCCTGATACTGACTGGAGATCGTGCGCCGCACCTACTAAATATTCGAGACTGATGTCTTATTTACATATATATGGATGGACACAACATGTCCATTCACCCACCAGGGGAAACCACACTCTCGATTTATTCCTTACACTAGGCCTATCCAACGTTTCTGCTGTTGCCCTAGACAATTCCCCTGGAAGCGATTACAAGATGGTCCAACTCACCTTCGATAAGCCATTTTCTGATCCTACCCTGACTAAACCTGCCGTCCTCTGCCGACCATACAATTTGTTACACATGGAATCGCTTTCCGCCCTTCTGAGATCCTTGCACTGGGAAAATTTCTTCCTAACCAATGATCCACAAGTGGCAGCCGATGAGTTCTACAAGAAGATTGAGATGTGTCTAGATGCTTTAATACCACTGAATTATTGCCGTCATTCCAGAAAAATAAAATTAGAGTCCACCCCCGGAAATTTTTCACGCAAACTTGCACGACTCCGAAATTACTACTTGAAAACCAATGACTTCTCCCTAGTATTGCTACAACAAAAATCCTTGCTCATCTTGACAGACTTCGGCATATCAGCCTTATGGACGTAGAAAGACGGGCGCTAAATAGCATGAATAAAACCTAGAACTAACCAAGCTGATGAAATTTAGAAACAAGAATACGGAAACCCCATCCATCCTGATTTTTGGTAACCAAATAACTAACAATCCCGCTAAAATAAGCAGGGATTTCAATAATTACTTTTGTCCTACTTTTAACACCACTGCTGCGGCTGCCTCGCACATTATTCCTCTGCTTACTGATGACAAGATCTGCACAGTTGATTTTGAACTTCGTGATATAAATCGACTTATCACCTCTACGAAGTCATCATGGTATGCCGGACCTGAAAAATTACCACCAACGCTTATAAAATATGGTGGATCTGACTTCCCTGTACTACTTTTGAATCTTTTTCTCTATCCATGAACACCGGTATCGTGCCATCACAATGGAAGACGGCTGTAGTCATTCCTCGCTACAAGTCAGGCTCTGTGCATGAAATGAGCAACTACCGCCCAATAAGCCATACTTCTATCCTCTTTAAAATGATGCAGCGTCACATAAAGTCCAAAACTGTGGACTTCATGATGTCGCGAAATCTTATCAACACCTCACAACACGGCTTCCTAAGCACGCGATCCTGCATAACATGTCAGATTGACTTTCTCAGTCTCCTGACTACTTCGCTCGATGACGGTTCCTCAGCGATAGTCATCTACCTCGATATGCACAAAGCATTTGATCGTGTCCCTCATAACCACCTCTTATCCAAACTAACTGCATATGACATAGACAACCCTCTGCTTTCATGGTTTGATTCTTACCTAACTAATAGAACCCAGGTTGTTCAGATCGAGCACGAAACAAGCACGCCAAAGCCTGCCACCAGTAGTGTGATACAAGGTAGTGTTCTGGGACCCTTTTTATGCCTACTTTACGTAAATGATATTTTTGATGTCTTCGCCTCCGGCAAACCTTTCCTGTTTGCCGATGACATAAAAATTTTTACACTTTTAATCCAACTGTGGTCAGTGATAGCTTAGCGAAATCCAGCATGACTTACGTACACTGGACTCATGGAGTTCCAAATGGATGATGACATTCTCTACTGATAAATGCCACGTGGTATCCTACAGATGTGACATCACACCAGGTTCGCTAACTATAGATGGTAAACCATTGTCTCACTGCCACACTATCCGTGACCTAGGGATCCACTACTCGAGCACCGTTAACTTTTCCGAACACGCAGGACACACCGCAGCTCAAGCCCGCCGAAGCATTGGGCATTTGTTCAAAACGTTTAACTTAAAAGAATCCATTAACACCATGTATAGAATAAAAACGCGCCCGCTGCTTGAATATGGCTCCATCACCCACTGTAATTCTAGAGTGAGTGATCGTATGGCATTGGAACGCGTTCAACGCTCATTTACTAAGCGTCTTCTAGGCTATTCCACCACCCTATATTACATGGATCGTTGCGTTGCCTTAAAACTTGATCCACTGTGGCTGCAAAGAATGAAACTTAACCTTTTCATCTTATTTGACACAAGTACCCAAAAAATACATTCTTCACGCCCATCAGTACAACGAGCAAAATTATCAAATTTTCGCACCCGAAATAACAATCACAATAAAGTAAAAGTGTAAAGCTCACGAACGAAACTGTCTGACAACTTTTTCCTAAATCGATACTCCATATTGTGGAACAGGCTTCCATCTGAGAGACGTGCAATCCAGTCAGGGATGAAGTTCCGACAAGTTATACATTCCTTTCTATACGTCGAAACAGCGATCGGTATATTGCAACCTACCTTGACAAGTGAATCCCCGTACGAAATAGGAGCAAGATGGATATAGTATCAAAATCAGGGGATCTTTTCATTCTCCTGTTGCCCGATCTTACTGTCCTCCCTAAATTTATCAGTAGCAATAACGTGTTCTCTAAAGGCAAAAGTATTCTGATTAACATTGAAGTTCACACTCACCAAGACGGAAATGTGCCCTAGAGTTCCTCTCGAGCAAATTATTTCGCATTTGTTCTGCAACGCTAATTCTTTTCTACTTATCTTTTCCCCTGGACCCCTCCCTTAGGTAGATCTGCTGTGTTACGTGCTCAGCGAAATCTATGTTGATTTAATCCTTCTGCTTTTGGACTGGATCCATTTGATAGCACGTTCCGAAAACCTACCATGATCTTCCACGCTTACATTTACTATGAACAAATCCCCTCATCGAAATCAGCTTCTCCTCTTACCGCACACAGCTGAACAGTTGGAACGACAGTTAACTTACTTTACTTTGGGTACAGTTTTCTCTCCCTCTCTGAAAAATACCATGCGTACATACAACATTTCTCAGTACCATACCAAATTATTTCGCATCAACAATTTTCCCATTTTGATCTCCAACAACTGCCGGAGCTATCTTACTATTTCCTCCGAAAATTCTTCTCCTTTTCTGTAAAAAGCATGTATATTCCTGAGGTTATCGGTTACCAGTGAAAAGTGTACAATCTGAATCGAACAACGTCGGACGAAAATCTAGCATTTCACGTTACTGTACGTCCACCCACTTTTATTTGCTTATTTTTCTCCTTCCAGTTTTGGCCAGGATTGGGCCGATCTCCCGAAGCTATGGATAAATGCTTCCGAAAAAAGATGCAGCACACTCATGCAGTATGAGTTATCACAAACTCACTGGCACGTATTACAAGTGCTTGATTCTAATCAGCCAAATGATGGCTGTGCGATGGGGAAAGCTTAAAATGAAACACAGGCCCCCACAGTACAGTGCTGGAATTGAATCAGCTAAAAGATTGCTGTATGATGGGGAGAGCTTTTCATTGAACACAGGCCCCACAGTACATTATTGGAAACAAATCAGATAAAAGATGGATATACGATGGGGAGAGCTTAATATATATCACAGGCCCCCACATAACTGTATCCATATAACGCCACAATAGCACATGGCCAGATGAGATGTGGAAGAGAAGTGTGGAAGCAGGTCTCCGGGAGACGGTTTCATGATGGGTCGTATTACTCCAATTAAACTGACAGTTTATATCTACTTTAATTCTTACTCTCAACTTCTACTACTCCTACTCCTTTACTATTTTTAAATGATTTAGCACTGAATCATTCCTATATGAACACAATTGAGCACTGAATATCATTCTCCACTACCCGAATTTGTTGTGCCACATGATCAGGCTCGTAGTCTGCCTGTGTCTCGCATGTCGAGAAATATATCATTTATTTATTTATTTATTTATACTACCAGGCTTGGGACGGCACCAATAGGGAACAACCCGGCAACGTGCGCATCGTTTGCCGCCGAGCAAACAACGGAAAGAGCACCGGTAACCATTGTTGCCCGGGTTATAAAAAACAAAAGTGTCGCAGCACGGATGGCACCCATCAGGGCTGTTAACAAATACACCAAAAACACCGGATACTAAGCCTCCAAGTCCAAGACCAGTAGCCACCAGGCGCAACGGTGGTGCCCTACACTTTGAGTGCACATATGTCCCCGAATCCAAATTCAATACAAATAAGGGTACTTTGACGGTCGATCGAGATCAGATTGGTTCCATCTGTACGTCGATCTTTGTCCATGCTAATCCCATGAATTAAAAATGATTTTGCGTCACCCAAATGTGTTGTGTTACGGCGAACCCCGGTTCCTTCGGGTAACACTAAACTCGGCGGACGAGAATGAGGCAGTTCTGCTGTCTGCGAATTGTCTGCGCAACGACTCAAGTGGAGTGCGCATATTACGTGAAATACCATGGAAAGAACGTTCCGAGGGTCCCGATAACAAAGAAAGGTACAGAAACAGTCGATATAAGAATATAGTGATTGCTCACGGTGTTCCTGAGTTTACAGATCCCTCGTCCGACGAAGCTCAGATGCACGACCGCGAGCAATGACACTACATTCGGGATGCTGTTTCTATCGAAAATGTCGTGGTCACCTCGTTGACAAGGATCCCCATATCACCAAAATATTAAAGGCTGCGGTCCCAGGCTGTTAAAACTTGTGTTACAACCAGAACTGACAGGACAAAATTTACCAAATAACTGGACTAATTTCCGTCACAGATAGCCAACGGAAATTCGTCTGAAAGCATCAGGAACACCAGCATCTTCTAATGACTATTCAGTAGAGGCACAACCCTTAATGAAAAATGCTTTATTTTGCAAAATCATATTAGGCTAAGAAGTGAGATCGTGGTTTGAGTTCCGCTGGTGGCGGCATGCTTTTATTAGACCGGATAGTTTTTGGATAAGTGTGAAGACCATCTTCCGAGAAAATAAAGTCGGGGAATTGGTGTTGGTTGTATGGAACGTACACTTGTCTTCACCAATTCGGAGGCTGTGACTCGATGCATCCAAACACTCCAGGGGGCAGCTCAAATTGTTCTTCGCTCATCCGGCCCAATATGGCGATATCATTCAGGTCTGCAGTGGCTCCAGAGACACCCGCGAGAATGTTGTCTATCAGAAACTGAGACTGAGACTGTATTCTAGAGCAAGTAGACAAATGTCCGTACATCTCTATAGAATTGTGAAAAATCAACAACATTTCATTGCGATTTGTTAGCGGATGTGTTTGATCGGTTAATCTTTCATACTTGTTCAGGTAGAAGTTCTCATTAGCGTCATTATTTCCAGGTATCTTAAATGCTTTCCGTTCTACGTGCGCCGATTTACGAAAGCCCAGGTTTCCGTAAGAACCGTCGATACATGTTTCGAAACACTTCACAGAATCGGCCTCTATTAGTCTTTGTACCAATGTATTCTATACGTTAAATTCTTCGTTGTATACAGAGTTGATGTGATGCCCCGTTCAGGTATGGGACCTTGCGTTTCTTACAGTGTCCTCGAGTGTTACTGGGTTCCGCAGGTGAAATAGTGAAGGCAATATGAGGAAGTGATTCAAGTGCAGTATTTGATGAGTCATAACAAGGTCAAATCTTGCTCCGCGGTAGGACATTGTATAGAGTCCGGGACTTGCACAACCTTTTCACACAGTTGCTTTCGAAGACTGGTAATCATACCGTATTTTCTCCAACGTTTTAGTTTCCCCCTGAGTTATCAGATAATAAACTGGGGCGCCGCATGCGAGGATTGACCTGATGAGCGAGGTGAATAGGCGAGAGAGTGTTTCCTCAAATCATGTGGGGAAACTGCGTCGTAATGCTCAAAGCATACGAAGTCCCGCAATGTACAAATTCTTCGCAATTTCTAGTGATTTCAAATCATGTCGCGAGAACACTCTTAAGTTTCTGGCAGATGTGTTGAGTTGGAACAAGTGGTCGTTCAAAGTGTATGGTCGAGTGGTTGCCCGCCTGGTGATACTGATGGACCCCGACTTGCTCGCATTAATAGGGAGTTGCATTTCCGTGGACCACGTAGACAGTCGATCTAATTGATGTTGGACGCAAACGCAGTCGCCCTGGTCCTCAATGATCCTCCAGGTTTTCAAATCATCTGCAAAAATGGCACATGGTGACGGGAGCTGCTGCGGAAGTTCGTTGATATGAATAAGAAATAATAATGGTCTAGTTACAAATCCCTTAGGCACGCCAATCTTTGGCTTATCCAGATTGTCAGGTAGTCATTAACCTGTACTCTCCATTTCCGTCCCACAACAAATTCGTGTAACACTGACGTAGCTTGCTACCGATCCCGTAGATCCTCAGTTTAGGAAGAAATATATTGTGTTTTATTTTGCCGACCACCTTACTAAAGTCGATGCATGATATGCCAACCTCAACCGTTCGTTAAGAGCTCGTACCCGCTGGTCTTTTGCGTATATTAAGTTGGTGATACAGGATTGTCCTTTCGTGGAGCCGTGTTGCACTAGCTTCAATACGTCCAACGATTCGAAAAACGACGGCAGACGCTTTTTCACGGTCTCTAGATCTTGGACGATATCGGAGTCAAACAGATCGGTCTGTTGTTCTCTAATTTACTCGGACCACCTCACATGCGAAGCGGTCTCAATATCGAATAATTCCAGATGTTCGGGACAAGTCCATCAGGAGATGGTTAGTGTATCGGTTTGTCAAGACTAGTGTGATGTCATTCGATAAGGACTTAAGTATTATAGGTTGAACTCCGTCTGGTACGCTGCTTTTGTACCAACAAATAATATGACTGGTGTTGTTGGTACTACAAAAACGAGGCAAATGTATTGTTACAAGACAAAAGGAGTGCTGGTGGTCAGCAAATATTCGAACCCTCATCAAAGCAGATCCGCTGGGAGGCACCGTACAAGTCAAGATTTTCGAAACAGCTCATATTAGTCAGCTTGGATAAGATATCCTCTGGTACCGGATGGAGATACTGTTGGTCATCTAGTGTGGTATTCAAGCCAGTTGAAAAATTGGCGCGAACACCCACTTGACGGTTCGCCTTGCGCACAGCGATGATCGGTGCTGCCCGTGAATATTACTTCATTGGTGTTAGTACACTGCTGGAATCTAGTCGGTTGAGCTGCTGATCAACTGTTGCCATGGCTGCATGCGTTACCGATCATTTTGCTATGAAAGCGTGGTTGCATCATTTACGAAGGCGCCGCGCTGCTTTGAACATATGGTAGTGACAGAGGTCATCTCCAAGCAAGGAGACAAACTTTTGCTTCAGCAATCTCCTCATGTCAAAAATTGATCGTGCTTCAAGCAGCTTCGAGTTTGGTAGATTAGACAAGTACTACGTTTCGGTCTGTTCCATTTCGTGGAATGCAATGTTGCAGGTTATTCTCCGACCAGCTTCAGAGCTCCCTTGGATTCATTGTAATAAATAAATAAATAAACCTTTTATTCCTCAGCAGTGCGAGGCGAAGACCAATTGGGTGGTCTTATCAACATGTACAACGTGATCGCTTTGGTGGGGCAAATCTGTTTAATCATGGCGGTGTCAAGGTGAGCAACCGCTTGCACTCGTCTAAAAGAGACTTCAATGTCAACATCGTATATTATCTAACCTAGCGGATTTCCGTGTCGCGTGCAGACTACAAAGCACTGACAAAATGTGGTATTAAACTGGTCACCTGTCAAAGAGCGCAACTTGGAACGTCCACACTTACGGCTAACTATGTGCTTCAGTTAGACATAACCGTCCGTATCTCGCTTAACATTTTTCAGACATTGATAGCGAATGCAAACTAGAGACCCCGCCTCAAAATATGTTAATCTGAATAGTGCCGAAGTTTCTTTGATGGTGACGTCCCCTGGCTCATAATGCAGGCCGTGGTCGGCGAATCCTGAATCTTCATTAGTACGTAGCTTGCGAACCAGAAGAATTATTTTCCATAACCACTTTTCTAAGCGGTTGAACCACGCCTTGGAAGTGCAGTCGGAATCAACATGATATTTAAATTCAGTGATGGAAATTGTAAGATCAAAGGAGATGGTCTAGTTTTCTCGCGTACGTGCTCCGGCTGTCTGAACATCCGAGCACTGCGCGAAATATGAAACCAGTCGCATTAACGGCTACCTCATAGACTGTTTGTGTAGAAGAAGCTTTTGATAATAACATTTGTATATAAACGTGGTACAGAGATTCACTTTTGTCAAAATCACTCTCAAATCCAAGGTAAAGTTATCAATAAATTGATTGGATTGTCACAAATGAGTTACCAACATATTAAAGGCCGTGTAGTGCAAGACCTGCGAAGGATTGTTTCATATCCACTGCCGTAATATTAAAGCAAACTTGTATGAACTCATACAGTGGACTTC
>CALYDF020005636.1:0-14157 GCA_944474145.2 Dicrocoelium dendriticum | reverse complement strand
GCCAGGGTACACTCATTCAAATCGGGCTCGATCAGGTCTACGCATTTCGCGAATTCTCTCGAGGCTACTATTAACGGATCAAGGTCTAACGCCGGTTTTCAATTCTGGCTGTGTTTCAGCCTTGTCCTTCGCCTACGAGTGCACCACTTTTTCTACCTTCATCAAGGTTTTTTGAATTAACGGAAAGCGTATTTCTAGCTCTACTTCAGGAGACCTAAACCAACCCTGTTGGTAGCTGAATAAGGCGACTAGAAGCAATTCCATCTTCGTACACTGCCTTGGTTGACCAAGAGCTCTCACGCTGCATTGTGAATCGCGTTCTGTCGAACGCACACAAATCTCATTGTTCGGCCGGATGTGTGCGTGTGCGCCTGTTGGAACTTGCGGCATAACGTGACACACGGAGTTGACCTCAAGGATACCTGGGCACGGAGCGGTCGATCACTGCAGGACAGTCTACCCTTGGCGGAATTTGGACAACTGCGCACTCTTACATCCGGTCGGTTTGTATCGTTGGTTGCATCTGAAACAGTGGCCTGTCTGTTGACTAGAATAGGTAAATCACTGGACCTTAGCGACCTATGTTACTCTAGAATTCACGCTTGACTATAGCATATACTATAGATAGATTTGATCTTCTCATTTGCGAGATTGATGACTGCCATTAACACTCGTGCAATGAGGAAAAAGCGTGTGGAAAACCGAATAATCACGGTAATTAATGTTGCCGTCACGAGTGTCGAGAAGCCTGTGCCCTGATGCACACATTCCGAGGCTGGGATACAAGAGCAGGTAAATAAGTCTAAAAAACAAATCACAGAAAGTTCAGTTGGTGTTGTCGACCTTATATCTTCACTGTCAGCCAAAATAAAGACGTTGGAACAACATTTAGAGGAACAAAATGAGCAACTAAAGTTGTTTGACTCATTCGGAGATCTCCTAATGTCAGTTTCATACATAATTCAGTCTCCGGCTAATCCAGAGCAAAAGCACAAAATTGGAGCCTTAAACTGCCTAAATGCGATCGCCTCTGAGGTTACTCAAAGATGCAGAAGGGGAAAAAACCTCATCGCCCTCAACATAGCTGACAATATCGCAATTGACAACATTAGGCGCTCTGTTTCGAGAGCGTGCCACATCGCTGAAACCGATATTAGTTGTAGAAGACTGAGTAAAAATCTTTGCGTTTTCCTTGTCCGACTCCATTCAGCTTCCGTAGCGAAAGTCTCGCAAATTCGTTTATCAAAAGTCAAAATGCTTTAAGATCTGTCCCGAAATTTTGCAAAGTTATTCTATTCGTGGACAGGTCACCTATGCAACGTGAGCTTCAACGCATGAGTGCAACTAATGTCTCGCCTGAGCCGAAGCAGAGTTATCCTCCCTTTTCGCTTCCTGGATTGCAAAGAAGGAGATCATTCAACAGTGTTTGGTTCTCCACTTCTAAAAAGGCAGATAATGTTAGCAAGGCCACTCTCCACACGAACGATGCTAAGACTGGCGAAAACGTAGCGGAAATTGAGATGCTCACGCCTCCACACCACATTAGTCTTGTGGACATAGGAAATAGTGTAGCTTCACTCGATGCACCACATTCTGACAAACCAGTAGGGATTGGGATCAATCCCCACACCACTATTGAAACAGATACAAGTCCTAAAACATCAAACGGGCTGTCGATAGCTACAGTGAAGGTAAGTTACGGCCCATTGACATTATGACTACACACAGCAGCAGTGGTCATGGTTCGCGTCCTAAGCGTCTTAGATCAAACAGGGGCCTTCGTGCTGGAAAGGTGACTCCCCTTGTCCCAACGACAGTCGTGAATAATAATGCAGCTGCACAGAGTGACAAGCCACAATTCCCCATTGTTCCGGCGATGTGCCAAGGCTGTTCTCCTGGCAGGCCTGTACATGGCTTTGCTGAATCACAGACCACTTATTTATGCCCCTATCCATACTCTATTCCGCCTCCTCCTCTCACAATGCCTTCTGTGAG
This sequence comes from Dicrocoelium dendriticum, assembly GCA_944474145.2. NCBI lineage: Eukaryota > Metazoa > Platyhelminthes > Trematoda > Plagiorchiida > Dicrocoeliidae > Dicrocoelium > Dicrocoelium dendriticum. Next base: position 12,162 of record CALYDF020005636.1, on the reverse strand, counting down.
CCCTTCGGCAATGACACCCTATCCAATTAAGCTCAATCGCCCCAAATTACCACATCATTCTTTTTGCATTCCCCACCCATTCCCCTACCCCCCTTAATCCCGATAGGACTGGCGAATCTCACGGTAAGGCACTTGCTGCAGAAGGCTTTAGAACTAGTGTGATTGCAAGAATAAATACTGGACGGAGTTATAAACAACGCCAGGAGTTTTTAAAACTGATGATAATTAATATCCGTTCTCTGTTGAATAAACTTCATTTACTCCGCACCTTCATAAGTCTGAACAAACCTGATATGATTTTACTCCCTGAAACCTGGTGTCGTGATTCTATGCCCAGCCAACTGCTTTTTATCGAAGGTTATAAGCTTACTAGAAGTGATCGAAAACAAGGCAGAGGAGATGGTTGCATAATTTACGACTCACAGAACCTCACTGTGTCTGAATTCACACTTCCACTTATATGCCCCACTATTGATTCCGCTTGGTTACTCTTGTCCTTTGGTACTAAGCGAATTCTTGTAGGCTGTATATACCGTTCACCCGGGACCAGCCCTAGTGTTGAGAACCAGTTGGTTGACATCTTCAATTACATATCGGACCTTGGTTCCTTCGATAAAGTTGTAGGTGGAGATTTCAACCTGCTAGATATCTGTTGGTCAAACTTAGTAACAAACGCGAAACATGCAGAGTTCACAATCTCCGTCAGCACTGGGGTTGGGAGCAACACGTTCTCGTGGCTACCAGGGGAAAAAATATATTAGACCTACTTTTTACTTCAGACACCTCCAAGATATCTACTGATGTAACTGACGGTCTACCTGGATGTGATCACAAAATAGTCAGATGTAAACTTATAGCTGAGTCGTTGCACGTGAGGTTTGCGATGGTTCCACAATTCCTGCGAAATATTAATTGGGTAGATTTCTCAGCTTTGCTTAGGGTCCAAAATTGGGACAATTTATTTCTTTCGTCTGATATTAAGGGAGCCTCCAATATCTTCTATGACAATGTGGCATTGTGCTTAAGCATATTTGCCTCCTGTGATAATAAGAGTCTCTTCTAAATGCGTTAACAATGCAAAGGACAAGCGGAAAATTCGAGTGCTAACTCGAATGTTTGAACGTACTCACGACTTTAGTGTATTATTGAGACTCCAACGCCTTATAATTGAGATGGACATGAAACATCGAACCCGTCTCATGCAGGAAGAATAACGGGCTGTAAATAGTAGTAATGCAAGTCAACTTGTGACCGCATTACTGAGGAAAAGGAGAGGTGGCAAAACTGACCTACCCTCCCACATCGTCATGCCTGAAGGTGATTGCATTGATTCCCCAATCACCATGGCGGAAGCCTTTAACTCATTCTTTGCTAGATCTTTTAAAGTTGAAAAAGAAACCCTGGATTTGTCAACCTCGTTTCACTTCTCTGAACAAGTCCCAGCGATCGAGCTTAGTGTTGCTACGATACAACGTATGATTACTTGTCTACGACCATCCTACAGACTTGGCCCTGATGGGATCTCTTCTGCTTTAATCAAACACGGTGGAGATGATATCCTCTTATAGTATTAAATATCTTCCCTTTTTCTCTCCAGTCTGGTCAATACCCCGAAGGTTGGAAAACGGCTACGGTTATACCGCGACATAAGTCCGGGTCGAAAACTTACCTCCGGAACTACCGCCCCATTAGTCACAGCCATTCTCTCACGCATGCTAGAGAGAATTGTTAAGGAACATTTGGTTTCGTTCCTAATATCGCACAAACTTCTCTCACCTTCACAGCATGGCTTTCTGAAGTCTCGCTCGTGTGTTACCTGTCAAGTTGACTTCCTTAACCATCTAACTGAAGCAATTGACTCAGGTCTTCAGTGCATTGTTATCTTCCTCGACATGCAAAAGGCTTTTGACAGAGTCCCACACAAAAAGTTGTTATGCAAATTAAGTAAGTGCGGTGTTACAAATCCGCTTTACTCTTGGATCCAATCTTACCTAGTAGGACGGTCGCAAGTTGTGGATATCAATGGTTATATCTCTTCACCTCGTCCAGTTACCAGTGGAGTGGTACAAGGCAGTGTGTTAGGCCTGTTACTCTTCCTACTGTATATAAATGACCTGGTTTCTGTTATACAATTTGGGAAGCCTTATTTGTTTGCTGATGATTTAAAGATGGTCTACACGTTCCCAGGTTCTCAGCGTACCACTGAAGTTAACAATATCCAAAGCGACTTGGAAGCCATTGAGAGATGGGCTGATATGTGGCAGATGACATTTGCAACATCGAAGTGCAGTATTCTATCGTATGGATGTCAGATAGCAGCAGAAGTGTTCAGACTTCATGATGGAGTCATTACCATCAGCCAGTCTGTTCGTGACTTAGGTTTAAGATATTCTGGTTGGTTAAACTTTAGCGAACATACAAATCATATAGTGAAAAAGGCTAAGCAGTCGGTCGGGCTCATATGCCACCTGCTAACCTTGAAAGAAACCGGACTAATTGCTTTCAAAATAAGTGTCTGGCCATTGCTTGAATATTGTTGTGCTGTGTTCAGTAACTTGCGAAGGGCTGACTTGAGAGCCATTGAAAACGCCCAACGCGCCTTTACGAGGCGCATATTTGGCTGTTCAACCGCTCTTTTATGCCGAGATAGGTGCAAGCAACTGAATCTTGAACCTCTGTGGTTACGAAGAATGTAACTAAATCTATGCTTCCTCCACAAACTCGCGTGGCGGAAAGCATATATTGGAACCTATCAATTGCACTTTCGGGAAAACACCACCTATGAACTGCGAGATAACGAATGCTTATTCTATTTACCTAAATTCAAGAGCAGTCTAAGGAGAAATTTCTATCTTCTTAGGTATGGCTCCTTTTGGAATAAGCTGCCAAAAGAGATTGGATGTATTGAACATTTCTGCATGTTCAAGAAAATGATAAAGGCTTATCTGTCAACGGATAGAGCGAAATGGATCTTAAACATTCAACTTGATGATGAAAAGCTGTATGAAGAAGGGCCGGATCATGTATGATACCGGAGAACATCAACTCTACTGCACCAGAGAAAACTTGACCAGCTAGGATGAGCTGCTACAAACCGCTTCTTATGCTATTCCTTAACGCTACCCTCCATGCGGTTTTACTCCCTTTAAACTTAATTCATATCAACTGTCTTCTGTTTAAAACCGAGAGCAAAAATATTTACTGGTTTGACGTCAGGAACTATTTTCGTAATTTTCCCCACAAATTGATTAATTCGTAATTTTGTTCTGCGATCCCTTTCGCTACATTTGTTCTCCAGTGCTAATCATTTCCCCCTCTTTTCTGAAGTTAACAGTCCAGAAACATATACTTGAATTCAGTGACGGCAATAACTGATTCCCTATGCGACTTTTGCCTATGGACAACTCGTACAGTCATCTGTCTCCAGCTGTCACGCTACACAATTTATCGTATGATCGGCTCGATCGATTCCTACGCCGATGTACAAAACATACCTGCCTATTTTTTACATTAATGATATAGCACCTCTTTCACATAATTCTTCTTTTCTATATTCTTCCTTATTTCATAGTTGGCCACGACCAGGCTGATCTCCTGTGGTGACGGATTACAGCTTCCAGATTATAAAAGACGTTACCTATGCAAGGCAAAATGCCACAAACTGACTGGCGTATAAAACAGTGCCATAATAGAATGATCCGCATGACGGACTGGGCTGAGACTTCATGGCCCATAACACATGTTCAAAAGCAGTTCTAAAAAGAACAAAACATATGCTTTACAGGTGATGGCTCAAATGCTACTATGCCACACCGGCACACGGCCAGTTATTGCATGGAAGTGCGAGCGAAACCTTTCGAAGGAATACCTTGCATGGAAGCAGGTCCCCTGGGGATGGTTCCACGAGTGGCCGTAGTACTTTAACTGGACATCTGTTTAAATCTGCTTACGTTATTGTTCCTGCTTTTTAATTTCTTAAGTGCCTTAATCCTGCCAATTAGTTTAGTACCTGTTTTTGGATCCATTGTAAAAAGCGTGAACAAATTGATTACTTTCTTTGGCGATCCCGTTGTACACATTGATCAGACCACATAGTTGGACTGCATATCAAATCACCGAGGAATATACCATTTATTTTTTTCTTTCTTTATTTATTTAGCTCTTTATGTCAGTTACCACATCGACGTATTGAGGACCAGCGTTTTTCAGTCTCTCGACAAATCTGTTGAGGCACTCGAAGTCTTGCTTTGCGTTTCCTCGGTTCAGGTTACGTTCGTGTTAGTGTATAGAAGCCCATGAGCACCTCAAATGGTATCATAGCGTTTATACGCACTCACTCTGCGAACAAGAGCCTGGTGCTGGGAGACTTCAACCTCCCAGAGGTTTGTTGGGATGAGCTATCTTGCAGTTTTGCGCTGGGATCGTTCGGTACAGAAATGCTGGACTTAACGCTGCAGGTACCACTACACCAGTTCGTGGACCGCCCCACTAAGTACATGAGCAATCAGCAGCCGTCCATTTTAGATCTTGTTTTTGCTAAGTCACTTGACTTTGTAAATGACATTAAATATGACTCGCCTCTTGACGCTAGCGATCACGTTTGCTTGTCTTTCCAGTGTACCCTTATCAGGTCTTACCAAGCTACTACCAGTTGGTATCCGAACATTTGGGCCGCGGACTTCCAAGCGATGCGGGATAGAGCTAGGTCATCGCCTTGTGTGATATCTGAGACCGACACTGTTCACATAGCCTGGGAAAAGCTTAAGGCTCACCTCGTCGACATCTCTGCACCTCACGTCCCACTGGTAAAAAGAAGGGAATCGAGAGCGCAGCCTCCGTGGATAGATTCCGCGGGGAAGCGCCTGCTAATGAAGCGGTCTAGATGCTGGCGAGCATACCGAACATCTCCATCGAACAGCAAGTTTGACAAGTATCGGATGGTTCGAAATGAGTGCAAGCTACATCTTAGGTTGGCCCGGCTTCATGACTTACAAAGTGGACAAGCCTGGATACAGTACTCTAAGTGAGGTCGCACGAAAGCTGAGAACAGCTTCACAAAGACACCGAAGGAGCGGCGAATAAACCACATCATACCAAACCCTCTACAAACAGCCTTCCTCCAATTTTCCCCAGAGTGAAGCAAGGAGGTATGGGTGATACCTAGATCAACCTGCTGAATGACAACAGGGAGTTCACTTCCACCAACTACATAGCGCGTGGAGGGAATAGCACCTCCAATGCGGAGGACAGAACATTTCGCCTGATTTATGGGCATCAACCATAAGGTTGACCAATCCCAGAGCCTATCCAAAGCACTCTGAAGTGCCTCAGAGCCACCAGGTATATCCACAATATTCCAGAGCTTGAGATCATCAGCAAACAATAGCGACGGTACTCCAAGCTCCTCGGGTAAGTCATTGACATAAATTGCGAAAAGCAACGGCCCTAGAACCGAGCCCTGCGGAACGCCACTAAGAACAGCTTGTCTAAGCGAAAGGCTACGCCCCACGCGTACACACTGTTCTCTGCTCTCTAGGAAAGCAGAAACCCATTTAAGGGCGGCTCCAGATATCCCATACGATCTCAACTTCAATGAGAGTCGCTGATGTGGGACAGTATCAAAGGCTTTCGAGAAGTCAACGAAAAGCACGTCGATGGCGTGGCCGTTGTCTACTGCCTCAGCCCAGCTTTCACGAGCTACAAGTAAATTTGTCAGACATGAAAATCCCTTACGGAATCCGTGCTGGGCCGCACTGAGAAGGTTAAACTTAATCAGCTGATTCTCCACCGAATCCCTGACCAATTTCTCAAACAACTTAACTACTACATTTGTTAAGCTGACAGGCCGATATTTCGCGGGCAGAACTCTGTCCCCGCCCTTAAAAATCGGACAGATGATTGCCTTCTTCCATTCAGAAGGTAAGGCACAGCTGTCGAGTGATATTGTAAACATGCATGTCAGAGGGCCACTTAACTCAGCAGTCAATTCATGCATCAGCTTCGGATGAATTGAATCAGGGCCAGAAGCTTTGGAAGGATTTAGCCTTTGCAATAGCCTGAAGACTTGTGTCTCCGTTATGCTTATTTCAGTTAGATAAGAATCCTCCGGAACATTTGTGACCAGCTCAACTTGAGGTAGAGAGGCCTCATGAGAAAAGACACCAGTATACTGTTCGCTAAGTATACAGGCATTATCATAGTCGGTATGCCCATGGGTCCCGTCCGCTCGTAGTAAAGCCGGTATAGACCAATTTGTACCGCTACGTCTCTTTACGTAAGCAAAGAACTTCTTTGGGTTTGTTACGGCTGCGTTAGCCAAATCCTCCTCGTACTGAAGACGAAGAGTTCTAAGATGATGCTTACATTTATTTCTAACCGCTCGATAGCTTTCGTAGGTGCTGGTTGATGAAGCCGCTTGGTAAGTTCGCCAGCACTTAGAGCGCTTCCTGAGCAGGTATTTACCTGTATGATCTATCCATGGAGGCTGCGCCCGTGTCACCCTTCTCTTAGTGAATGGGATGTGGGAGCAGAGATCTCGGTGAGGTATGCTTTAAATTTCTCCCAGGCTGTCTCAACGGTGTCAGCCACGGTGATCGCACAACGCAAAACTGAAGCTTTGGCTCGTATTGCGTTAAAGTCTGCCCGCCAAATATTTGGACATGCCTCAGCGGTAGCTTGATGACACTTAGTTAGAGCACATCGAAAGGATATGCAGACATGGTCACTGGCTCCTAGAGGACAGTCGTAGGTAATATCACTTACGAAATCGTGTGACTTCGCAAAAATGAGATCCAAGGTAGACGGAATTTGGTTGCGCATATATCTAGTCGGGAGGTCCACGAACTGATGCAAAGGCAGTTGCAATGTTAGCTCAAGGAGATCCGAACCGAAGGTGCCCACCGCCGAACTGCAAGATAGATCAGCCCAGCAGACTTCAGGGAGGTTGAAGTCACCCAGTATTAGACAACTATTGGCAGCCTGAGTACGAATAAATTCAATAAAATCCCCGGAGATAGTACCAGGAATTCGATATACCACTACAACTGTAAACTGAGCGGAGGAAGTGCACACAATAGCCGAGAGGGCTTCAACAGTTTGATCCGGCGACTGAAACACACAAGTCCTCAACACATCGAGTTTACAACTCACATAAAGAGCGACGCCCCCACCTTGGCGGCCAACGGAGCGATCGCGTCTAAGCAGTGCGTAGCCAGGCAAACATACTTCACCGTCTGTGATATCCGGGGACAGCCACGTTTCGGTGATAGCAAGTAGGTCGGGACGAGATTTGTCTACAAGTAGACCCACCTCGTGTACCTTGTTCCTTATGCTACGCACATTACTAAGCACTACCCGAAGGAACTCGGCACAACCAGCCCTGGGTCGTACGTATTGCGTTAAAGTCTGCCCGCCAAATATTTGGACATGCCTCAGCGGTAGCTTGATGACACTTAGTTAGAGCACATCGAAAGGATATGCAGACATGGTCACTGGCTCCTAGAGGACAGTCGTAGGTAATATCACTTACGAAACCGTGTGACTTCGCAAAAATGAGATCCAAGGTAGACGGAATTTGGTTGCGCATATATCTAGTCGGGAGGTCCACGAACTGAAGCAAAGGCAGTTGCAATGTTAGCTCAAGGAGATCCGAACCGAAGGTGCCCACCGCCGAACTGCAAGATAGATCAGCCCAGCAGACTTCAGGGAGGTTGAAGTCACCCAGTATTAGACACCTATTGGCAGCCTGAGTACGAATAAATTCAATAACCTCCCTGGAGATACTACCAGGACTTCGATATACCACTACAACTGTAAACTGAGCGGAGGAAGTGCACACAATAGCCGAGAGGGCTTCAACAGTTTGATCCGGCGACTGGAACACACAAGTCCTCAACACATCGAGTTTACAACTCACATAAAGAGCGACGCCCCCACCTTGGCGGCCAACGGAGCGATCGCATCTAAGCAGTGCGTAGCCAGGCAAACATACTTCACCGTCTGTGATATCCGGGGACAGCCACGTTTCGGTGATAGCAAGTATGTCGGGACGAGATTTGTCTACAAGTAGACCCACCTCGTGTACCTTGTTCCTTAGGCTACGCACATTACTAAGCACTACCCGAAGGAACTCGGCACGACCAGCCCTGGGTCGTACGCTACCAGGAGAGGTTCTGGTAGGGCAGAATTTGACTTCCGGCTGACCACCTGAAAACCCACAAGACGAAGGCCTTGCTCACCAGCCGCCCGCCTGCTTTGAGGCTTTTGATGGCTTCCTTTAACTTCAGTCGATCTGCCAGTGGGAGGTCCGGCTGAACGCTGACATTACTACCCTTGAGTTTGAATGCAAAGCGCATTAACGCTTTGCGTTCCTCCGGGGTTGAGAGGACTACACGAAGTAGTCGGGGTCGCGGATTTGGCGTGTCAACAGGGACGTTCCCCAATCTGGTTAATTTCCTGATAGTGACACCGGGGAAACCAGGTGGAAGCATCTTGTTGACGCAGAGCTTGAACCACTGGAGGTCATCCAGCATGCGCTCCTTTGGAAGAGCTGCCGCGGATTCAGCAACGTTACGAAAGATAACGCTACTATCAGTAAAAGAATCACCTCGACGAGGCGTATTCACTCCACGCGTCTTCGACGCGACCTCAGTTTCGACCGGTTTGGCAGATGACACGGCGCGTTTCTTCGCCAAGTGAGCTGGAGTAATTGAGGTTGAGGTTTTATCCTCTGCCTCCAACTCCCTCACCGGTCTAGTCTTTTCAGACTTTGCGGGTGTGGCCGAAGTCGACACCGCGCGTTGCTTCGCCAATGGAACTGGGGTGATTGGAGTTGGAGTTTTGTGTTCCACCTCCAATACCTTAATGCTTTCAATACCTTCAGGCTTTGAAACAGCCTTAGGGACTTTCTTAGCCCTCTTCCTCCTGCTTTTATTGGGCCCAGGGGCAATAAGTTCGGTCACGCTTTGGACGGCTTCCAGTACGACATCAGAGGCCCCTTTTGAGGCATTCTGGACCGCTGGAACACACGACACGGTAGACATCACCTCAGTCGGATTTCCATCGACAGCAATTGAGGTTAGTTGCGTGTCTTCCTTCAATGAGCCGACATCAATAGAGACTCCCATATTTCTCATCAGTAGCTCCACTTTCCGATCAAGAGATATGAGGAAAGACCACAACTGCTGGTTACCCAGCCCGATGTTGCTCGATGTCTCCTCAGTGACCTCAAGAGGCGTAGATCGACGGCGACGGCATAGAAGACAATTGAACAGCATGCTATCGCTAGTCGAAAGCATTGCGTACTGATCAGGGCTCAAATCGGTGCAGGTCTCATGGTACCAGCAGTTGCATACATAGCACTGCATGCCACCAGACTCGTCCGTCACGGGCTTTGAGCAGCTCCCGCTGCCACATACAGCATTAGATTCGCTGATCAATGCAGCCGAAGATACATTAGCGCTGGTATTCAGTGAATCCGACATGACGCTTTCAAAGAGTGTGAAACAAGTATCAAAACGTAAAACCGACAAGCTGTTACCTGCAGGGCAGTCAACAGAAACAGTTATGGGTTAAACAAGGTGCAAAACGGATTACAAAACACAAAAATACCGGAAAAATAGCCAGAGGCTGAACCCGAAAAAGATGGACGACGTTGGTATGTACCCGAAAACGGGTACGACGTAATCCGGGGAAAACGATGATCCAAAATTCTTTGGATCAAGCGAAATTTGACAAAAGTCAAATTTTTTGCACGACACTTGTAAACACTGTTTCGGAACTGTCCTTTGAAAGTATAACCTCAAAAAGACAACAAGGACCGTGTGATTACTGTAAATAAAAATTGTGCTGTTTCTGGACGTTTCGTGGTACAAATGGTACATAGCAACGTGGTTACCTAGCTACGTTGCCAAGGAGGATGAATGTGCAATAGGTGGAAATAGCTGAGTGGTGTGTGGAGAAGTGGATTGTGTGTTAATTATGATGCCATCGGAAGTGTTACCGGTAAGGGTACATGTGTGTGATAGTTGTTCTAATATTTCGGTGGCCATAGTGGTTTTTCTGCTATCGCTATGGCTGTGGATGATGGTGAACTGTTCAGATCTTTGGTTATTAGGAAGCATGGAAGTGTTGAAGTCATGGATGAGCTAATCGGACGTGTTCAGATTAAATCGTTGACATGTTTTTCCAGCGTGGAAGGCGCAAACACTTGCTGGATGAGGACGTCAACGGCTACATGCTGTACGGTTGCGTACATTTTTGACGTTCAGGATTGCGTGGCAAACAGTAAGTTAATATTAATGTAACACGGCGGCTAACGCATGTAAATGCGAATGAATCTGCAAACCGTTGATCACTGCGATATATTTCTGCCAGAGACAACACAGTGCTACGCGGTAACTATTCGTTTTGGCGTGCCATACTGATGGAGATTTTTAGTTGCAATAACGTGGAAAACAGTGGTTGAATAAAGACTTGAAACGAAATTTGACTATTGTCAAATTTACTGTGATCCAAGATATGTTGGATCGATTAAAGTGGTACTGGTCAAAGCGTCTTCCTGACGCTTACTGGTAATTTTGCGGTTGTTTCCTTTGTTAATCCCGTTTTACCCCTTGTTCTGCCCTTTTATTATGGTCGTTTTACGGTTGTATACGAGTTTTTAAATTCTGCTCTGTTTTCCACTTCAACCTGGTCGTCTCGCGAATAACCGAGGCGAATGAACCCCTTACGTCCTCGTTTGATGAGTCAAATGCAGATTGCTGCAATCCTGCCTGTTCAAGGCCAGTGAAGGATTCATCTGGTGGTATGCAGTGTGCTGTTTGCTCTCGTGGGTATCACAAAAATTAGACCGGCCTCCGAGAAAATTAGTACAACATGCTATCATCCAGTGAACATCTTCTGTTTAGATGTGCTGATTGTTGCGCTCAGAAAGCGAAGCTCCCGGCTTGCACCTGTGCTGAATTCAAAGCACTAGCATCCAGATTCACAGTTGTTGAGAAGGCCTTGGCCGAGCTCGCCTCGCACAATTTTAAACTGGATTTGATTATGAAATCCCTGAATATCACGAATGTGGACGCTGGAACTGACTGTCCTTCTGCTGACAGGTTAACCGTTGACGAGGCGTTCATCGTACCGGACGCTCCAGTTCACGTAGATATAACCGACACAGATGCCTCGGACGGCATTGTTGACCCGCCCCAAACGGAAGGCGAGTTACGGGCTCCTGAGCCATTAAAGAATAAGCGTAAGAGGGCAAGGAAAACTCGCAAACCCCCTGCCCCTAAACCGGAAGTTGCTAAAGTGCTCAAGAAACAAGCGCCTGAGTTGGAAACCCCACCTGGTGTTGCATTTCCCTCAGTGAGACATGAGGTGCCGTCGCCTTCGGTCCCACCGATTCCTGTCAGAAAACCATGTGGCGTGAATGGTAGAGCATGTGGTGTAAATACACCTCGTCGAGGCGATTCTCACACAGATAGCAGTGTGATTTTCAGAAACGTCGCTGAATCCACTGCCGCGCTTCCCACCGAGCGCATGCTTGATGATCTTGGTTGGCTTAAAGTTTGAGCCAACAGGCTTTTACCACCAGGTTTCCCTGGCGTTACTGTAAGGAAGCTCATCAGATTGGGGAACGTTCCGGTTGGTCAACCAAATCCTCGACCCCGTCTGCTTAAGGTGGTCCTCTCCACCCCAGAAGGGCGCAGGGCCTTACTGAGATTTGCATTCAAGCACAAAGGTACCAACGTTGGTGTGCAACCAGACCTTCCGTTAGCGGATAGGTTAAAGTTAAAGGAAGCCATCAGAGACCTAAAAGCCCGGCGTGCAGCTGGAGGGCAATGTCTCCGATTGGCGGGTTTTCAGGTGGTCAGCCGGCGGTCATTTTTCGCCCTGCCAGAACCTATACTACTGGCGCACCACCCAGGGCTGGTCGTGCCGAAGCCCTCCAAGTAATACTTAGTAATGTGCGTAGCCTGAGGAGTAAAATGTGCGAGGTGGGTCTGCTCGTAGACAAATCTCGTCCAGATATACTTGCATTCACTGAAACGTGGCTGTCTGAGGAAATCACAGATGGTGAAGTATGTCTGCTTGGCTACGCATTGTTCCGTGCTGACCGCCTTATTGGCCGTCATTCGGGTGGTGGGTATAGTCTGTCGCGTGTGCACA
>CALYDF020005635.1:0-14218 GCA_944474145.2 Dicrocoelium dendriticum | reverse complement strand
GTGGGTTTTTGGCGGGTTTGCACCAATTTGACCAGGGGCTGCCTGGCTTGTGGCGGGCAGTAGCAAACCATTGAACACCCGGAGGTGTCCCCCCACCGTCAGAGACAATGCGTGGCACTCGTGCTCTACGCCAATCGAGCATTGAGAATATAACCCGTAACCTGTTGTCTCCCATGGCTAGGTTTTTACGGGCAAGTGTGCCATCGACCACTTCCTAACCTCCGAAGAGATGGACTAGGATACTGCCAGGGCGCCCAATCCTGACAGGAGAACGACTCGGGTCCTCAGCCAAAGCCTTCGATTAAATGAACACCCGAAAGGCAGCGGGTCTAGCACATGGTCAGTTAGCTGACTCAACGCGGTTGGTGTCCTGGATCTTAGCAGGGAGAAGGGCGAAACCTACTCCCACCCAGCGGTCGCCACGTGGAGGCGCCCAGGACATGAGCCTATGGCGCGGTCAGAGCAGCAGTGGGTAGACCATCTGTCAGGATATAGCCACCACCAGCCTCAGCGCACCATAGATATATATATATATACATATATATACATATATATACATATTTATACATATATATATATATATATATATATATATATATATGAGGCCGCCTATGCAGTTGGTATAGCCGGCAAACAGGTATGTGGCCAAAGCAGATAAGTCTACCACTGCATAAAATCGCAGTGGACATGTGACTGATAGATGATTGCGTTGGATAACACACAGCAGTGTTACACTTGGCGTCAACGGCTGCATCAAGATACATAAAGTACAACAATCACAAAGTACCAGTTTCGGTGACGTGGTCGCGTGGCCAGCGAAGGCCGTTACGGCGTACAAGCTGACACACTATTATTCTGCTTATTAGTATTAGTATTATTATTATAATTCCGTGCGGCAGATCAAGTTCCCACGGCTCACATCGCAAGAATAACTATAAATAACAACAGCAAGGTGGTGGGGTCAAAGGCAAAGAAAATGCAGACAATGGAAGCAAGAGGAAAGTACGTTAACTAATCAGAATGGAACGAAAATTAACAACCAGATGCAAAAAAACCGCACGCAATAACGCATTGACCGCGCCATGTGTAAAAGGGTTTCTATTCATTGATGTGGACCATCCAGAGGCACTCATCCGAGAAGACGGCACGCACCCGCCTGACCAAGTGTCTCAGTCAATTTTTTTCGTGCCACTATGCCATGTCATGGACTGGCCACCTCACAGTTTCACCCAACTTGGTGCAGCTACGGAGTATGATGCACACCGAGGAAGTCGATCAATGGGCATACGTAGGATACGGCCTAACCGACGTAAGCGAGTAAGGTTCATAAAAAATCGAGAGTCATCAGAAGGCTTCTTGCCAAAAACCAATTGGCGGATCTCAGCATTACTCACCCGATTTCCCATCAGACGTGAGAAACTCTGCAAACACCGGTGTTTAAAACACGGCCAAGCGATTAATGTTCTTCGCCGCGAACTGGCCAGGTTTCTGATCTATACGGTAAGACGGCCGTAACGCAGCGTTACATATCCTAACCTTTCAATGACAGGACTGATATCCCGCTGGCTCCATAGATTGTTGTCGTCGGGAAAGCCACACGGTCTTGCTGATACGCGAAGTGATGTGACCACCAAAGGTGACACAGCTACCAAGGTTAAGTAAGCGATTCAGCACTTCCAGTGGCTGTTCGGTGATAGCTAGAACCGGACGTGTATCGTTCCAGTTCTACAGTAGAACAAGGCACTTTGAAGGTACGAAGCGCATACCAAAGCGTGCGGCGCAACGCGACAGCCTATCCAACAGGGTTTGCATAGCCGAACGCATCGGACTCAAGAAGAGCAATGTCGTCCGCATATTCCAGGTTTGCCAGTCGGTCAAATAATACAACTTCCACTCCGGTAGAGTCTGAAAGGACGGAGTCACCTCATGATAATTTCGAAAATAAAGTTTGAACAAAAAAGGAGATACAGGACAAACTCAGACGAACCCTATTTGTAGTGGGGAAATCAGGTGAAAGGTTTCTGTAGACCCTTGGGGCTCGAGAATCACGGTAGAGAGACTTAAGAATGGAAAGAAATTTAGTCAGCACACTCTTCATGGATAAGCAGTGCGACAAGCTGGCGGGGTCAACAGAGTCGAAGGTGGCTTTTAAGTCAGGGAAAACCCATTATTGTCATTCGTCTGTATGTGTTTCTGCCTCCAACACTCGACGAAGAGTAAATATGTGGCCGGTACAAAGCATGACCAGGGCGGAAGGCCAGCATGGCTTTCAGTGATTCGGTCTCAAGGGGACCGGTAAGTCGTCGAAGAATTACATCCATTAGGTTTCGAAGCAAGGGAAATAAGGCTAATGCCTCGATGATTTTCGCACGAAGTACGCTGAATCCCCTTGAAGATGGGCACGACAAATGACAATCGGTAGTCTGAAGGAACCGCTCCACTGTTCCAAATCGTGTTAAATAGAGTAGCGAGTTCAGTCAACAAAGGGTCACCACCATCTTTCAGCAAAGATGAAGGAAGTTCGTCGGGTCAAAGAGCCTTGTTTCGTTTCAATACGGAAAGCTTATGTCGAATTCCTTCCAAAGTGGGAGGGTGTCATATCTACTTCCCACGACGGCTCAGGCGATTTCGGCAAGTGGCAATCAACTTCGATCGATGTCCCGATGGCCTGCTCTAACGTACGGACGCTTATGCAGATTGATCAACAAGGCCGGCCTGGAGGCTCTCGCAGTGACCGTTTTGTTGCGTCTCCGAAACCCGGTTGCAGGATCCCAGCAGGATAATTTTGGTTGACGTCCCCTTCTGATCGCCGAACCATATACCAACTGCGTCTATCCACTGACGCAGAAGCAGCTGATTTGGCTGGCCTAAGGGGGACACTAAGTAAAAGAGGCGAAGCTGTGTTGCCAGACTGGTTACCAGTTAAAAGGTCTGCTATGCGCAGTTCGCCTTCAGGGATCATGTCGTATCAACAAACATCGCAAAGAAAAAGCTTGTTTGTTGTATATGCCTACGCCTCAAATGACTGCAGCAGCGATTCTGCAAGGACGATTTTTATCGTAAGCTTCACCTTCTTTTGAGTAAAGCTGGACAAGTCAGATGTGGTGTAGTTGCTAGTGATTTTAATGCAAATGTCGGTCGCCTGCTTCCATATGACCGACATATTGGAGGTCAGCACGCGTACTAACGAGAAAGGGCAGATAATGGAAATCGGCTTCTCACACTGCACGAGGACAACCACCAATTTCTCTCACACCAATTTCAGGCATAACAAGAGACGTTCCGCAAACCTGGCGTTCTCCGTAGTCAACACAATTCTAGTCCCAGATCGATGACATCGCAATCAGTTTCCGTTGACGAGGTAGTATACGAGACTGCAGGTCATTCAGGTCAATCTACCTCGGATCTCAGATCACGTGCTGGGTCTGTGCGAAACAAGTGCATGCGCTTCGGTGGGCCCCGGAAACAATTGCACCATACGATTGGCACAAAGAGATTAGTTGACCCCTCTGTCCAACCTGAGCTAGCAAGCTGCAACTATCGATACCCTCACCTACAGTTCACCCCAGGATGTTGAGCAAACATAGGGTTTGTTTGCAAGAAGCGATACTTTCCTCTGGTCAATCGCTTTGTGGTCTCACCCAACATCCTTTTAACAGTTGAATCTCTGGCTCGCTCCCTCGCTAGAATTGTGTGACCCGCCGTAGAAATGTGCCACCAGAGTCAGCATATAATCCTAGGCGCCAGGCTCTCAATCGGCAATTCAAACAAAGCTTGTGTAACGACCGCGAGACTTAGTGGTCCCAGCGCGCCTTGGAGATGGAGATCTGTATTCTCTCCAGCAATTTCCGTAAGCTCTTCCCAGCACATTCGGTTCACCGGCCCTATAAGGCCTTCTGTCAGCGAGACTAGCTGTGAAGCGAATGGGTTACGAATCATTAACATGCAAAGACACCTAGAGCGTTAAGCCGAACATTTTCACTCCCAATTCCATGCCAATCCACTGCCCGCCTGCATGTCAAGTACACCCGATTGCATGTCCTGGGTCATTTCATTGGAGCCACCTAACGAAGCGGAGGTTTTCGTCGAGATTCGATACCTCAAGAGATTCAAGTCTCCCGGCTCGGACAAACTTCCTCCGGAGATGTTCAAGTTTGGCGGCCAAGCAATGTCAAGCAGTTGACATTGCTGTTTTCCAAGGTACGGAATGAAAAGATTCCATCCTCCTGGGATGAGTCAATAATTGTCCCTATTTTCAAGAAAGGTGCTCGCACATCCTGTCCTAATCACAGGGGAACCAGTTTCATATCGGTCGCTTCCAAACTGCTGACATCCATTCTGCTCCGCAGACTATTCCCGCTCCGCGAGTTGTTTTACCGAGAAGAACAAGCTGGCTTCCGCCCCGGTTGAGGATGCGTGGACTAGATCTTCACACTATTCCAAATCTTTGAACACCGCCATCTCTAGCACAGGTCAACCATTGTCGTTTTCCTGGATATTCGACCTGCATCTGGCCTGCTTTATGGCATTGTATACTAACAAATGGAGTCACCAAAAAGTCCACTTCAATCATTCGGGCGCTTTATTCCCAAGCGTCAGGTAGAGTGAGGGACTATGGCAACCTTTCATCACTCTTCGCTATCTCTAATGTTGTGCGACAAGGGTGCCCTTTGTCTCCTTTCCTCTCTAACTTTGCAATTGAGAACGTCCTGCTGAGGTCTTTGGAAGGTTCCCAAAATCTTGGTATCGAGATTCATCCTGACAATCGCGTGACCGACCTAGATTATGCTGATGACATTGCTCCACTGGGTGACGATCTACAGAGTGTACAGTTCATTTTGAACCGTCTGGCGATTGAAGAGTTTAAGTTTGGTATGGGCTTTACCCCCCCATAAAGTGCAAAGTGCTACTCCAGGACTGAAAGTTGTCTTCCCTCTCACTTACCACTGAAGGAACAGAGCTAGAGTTTGTGGACAACTTTGTCTACCTCGGAAGCCGTAGTACTGCTGATGGTACTATTAGGAATGAGATATCTCGTGGCATCAACAAAACCCGGACGGCATCTAACAACCTGAGTCATTTGTGGCGTCGTCGGGATATATCCCTCTCCTTAAAGGGGAGGGTCCACAACGCTTGTGTCCGTGCGGTCCTGTTGTACGGAAATGAGTCCTGACCGGTTCGTGTGGATGACATGCGTAGGCTTTCGGCCTTCGACAACACATGTTTGCGGCGGATAGCCCGTGTGTGGTGGCAGCACCGGGTTCGCAACGAAGAAGTTCGGTGTCGCGTCTAGGGAAACATGGGCCCACCGCTGGATCGCCTTGTCTCAATGCGTCGATTGAGTTGAGTCCGCTACGTTCTACGTAGGTCATGAGAGCGGTTGCCACGCAGCGCCTTATTTGTTCGCACGCGATTGAATTGGAAGAGAAGGGGTGGATCCCAGCCAACCACTTGGCGGCGAACCATGAAATCGCTGACCTCCCGCTTCGCCATCATCGACCCAGTACGTCTTCCTGGTTGGGAGCTCAAGGATGAAGACTGTCAATGGCTTAACACACATGACGATATGGAACGAAAGCGGAATCAATGGAAGGACTGAATATATAAATGTTTTGAACAATGTGATAAGAGCTTTATCATTCAAAATGCCAAAAAAGAACAAAATGGCGTGTGAAAACAGACAAAAAAACAAAGAGCCAAAAATATTTGTTCCGTTTCTGATATTTGTACTTTTCATTTTATTCCTTATGATTTTTCGATGGCTCAATGTCTATTTATAGACAAATGCGAATATATATATATATATATATATATACGTAATGTTGCAGTAGGCCTCCCGAACTGCTCCTCAAAATGTTCTGCCCAACGGGCTAGTCGACGACGCTGCCCGTTTTTCTCAGCTAATGTTTCGCTAACGGATCGCTTTCTTGGACTCGTGTTCCGGAAAAGCGGGAAGAGAACTCGGATGTTCACAACAACACTGGTTTTCTCTATCGCACGGGTTCTTTCCACCTACCAAGGTTCCCGGTCGATTTGAAGACTCCTTGTGATGGGTCATTTCGGAGAGTTACGGACACTGATACTCATTGCCCATCGGAACCTGTTTCCGTGCTTCGATCAAGGTGATGGATGCCTCAGAGATCTATTAGCAGTTACGACTTCTCAAGTTGGGTGCACAGCATGGGTCAAAGGCATTCTTCATGGCATATTTGAGACGATTCCAGTCAGTGTTCGGTTCACCAACGTCATTTATCACTGACGATTGATGGGCCACTTCGTCATGATACTGTTAAAGTGTATATTTTTCGAGTTCAAGTTAAGGTTGGAAGATAAACGCTTCTTTGGAGCGAAAAGAGTGAGCGTCAGACGTGCGCGCACTAAAGCATGGTCTGAAATTAGGCATGTTCCGAATTTACCGACAGTCTTAGACTGATATGCGCCATCTGTTGCTGATTGCAATAGGGTCAATTTGGGTTCAGGTCATGGAGGAATTCGCTGGGCGCCAGATGACGCGGTGTGAACGTTTGTGCTGGAAAGCAGTGCTGCTACTATAAAGATTGTGGTTGGCAAACAGTTGCTGGAATCCATCACCATTATCAGTTCAGTGTGTATCGACTCCAAGGCGCCCTCCCAAGTGCTGTTCAGAGTCTGAGAGACGAGTCACTTGGGCAATTATTACACCAGCAGTGATTACGATGTCGGTATTCTTCGGCATGCAAAGAAGAGATGAGAGCTATCGATAGAAATCGTCTTTGATATCCTCTGAACTGCATTCAGTAGGGGCGTAAACTGAAGTGATGAAAATGCACCTTATCTACAGGCACTGCTTATTAAGTCCAATAGAGGTTCGAAATCGAACCGCAAACATGCGGCTGTTCACCGGTATCCGGTCAAGTAGATTACCTTCCGCATGTTTGCTGAGGGTAATACGAACACCATAAATACCTTAAGTCATTGACCCGGTATCGCCAGAGACGCGAAGAGTGCAGTCATGGTCGTCAGATTCAAAACCAGAGAGTCGAAGATTCGTCACAACGTTGTTATCTTTCATGCGTGTTATGGAGACACAGCACATATTAATACCAAAGAGAATGAAGAGTAAGAGTCAGTGTTGCTTGCTATCCGATCTGACCTAGAATGTGGAAGCTAAGGGAACCAAAGTGAAATAAAATGCTAAGTTTGATGGAAGAGCTGTATGTATCAATGGCAGCAACTGCGAGGTCAGTGGTAGTCTCTTGCTCAATAGACGGAGAAGAGGAAGAGTAGGAGAGAACAACAAGAAAAGAAAAGAGGTATGGTCGAAGAATTGCTTTATAGCTGCAGATGTTCGCAGAAAAAATATTGGCCAGATATTTGATCAATGTATGAGCTCGGCGCTTCCGCACATTTCTTTCATTTGTGATTCAATTCAGTTCAGCTGAACAATGATAATCCGGGCACCGAAGGGCGGTGGATCTAGTTGCGGCGATTCACGTCGCTAGAATAATAATGAATAACAATGGTAAAACAGTGGGGTTGGGCACAAATAAAATGTAGAAAAAAGGTAAGCAAGAAGAAAATGCGTTAGACTAGTCATGATGGAGCTAAAATTAACCAGATGCAAGAAAACGAATGCTGGTACGCCACTGACTGCGTGATTGCGCCAAGTGTGAAAGGGTATCCTTCCATTGGTGTGGATTATTCAGAGACACCCATCCAAGAAAACGGCACGCACTCACCAGACTGTCTCTCAATCAATTTCCTCAAGTTTCTATGCCACATCGTGGACTGACCACTTCGCGCTTTCGTCCAACATGGTGCACCCACCGCGTATGATACACGCCGAGGAAGTCGATCAACAGACATACGTAGAATAGGGTCTAACCGGCGTAAACGAGTAAGGTTCAGCAAACAATCGAGTGAAACACCAGGCTTCTTACTGGCGGACTTCAGCAGTGATCGCCCGGTGTTCCCATCAGATGTGAGCAATAATCCGCGAGTATCCGTGGTCAAACACGGTCAAGTAATTAATGTCTTCGCCGCGAATTGGCCTAGTCTCAGATCCATACAGTAACATCGGCCTTATCGCAGTGCTATACACCCTGTCTTTCACTTACAAGCTGATATCACACTGTCTACACACATGACTGAACCTCTGAAAAGCCCCACGGACCTTGCTGGTACGCGAAGGAACATCTTCAGTGATATCACCAATAGAGATAACGCAAGTACCAAGGTGAGTAAACCGATCAACCATTTCCAGTGGCTAGACCCGGTGGCCTATCGGTTCAGTCGTGCAACAGAAATTTGCAGTATAAAGGTGTAAGGCACATGCTGAAGCGTGCACGGCTAAACGCCAGTCTATCCAGCAGTGTTTGCATAGTCACTACATCAATCTTAAGATAGCCTTGTCGTCCGCATACTTAAGGTCTGGTAATCAGTCACTCAGCAGAGCTTCCTCTCCGGTAGTCTGAAAGGACCGAGTCATTCATGACCATTTTGATCACAAAGTTGGAGAGGAAAGGAGATACAGGACAATCCTGGCGAACTTCAATTGGCTTGGAGAACTCAAGTGATACCATCTCGTAGACTGTTACATGACCTTGGGACTCACGGTTAAGAGATTTCAGAACAGCAGGGAATTCAGCTGGCATGGATTCATGAATAGGCAGTGCCACAACCTAGTGCGATCAACCGGGTCGAAGTCGGCTTTCAAGTCAAGGAAAACTATCATGATCGATCGTCAGTAAGCGTGTATCTACTCGAACACTTGACACAGAGTAAATAGATGGTCGATGCATCCAAGACCAGGGCGGAATCAAGTCAGGTGTTCAGTTATTCGGATCTCATGAAGATCAGTGTAAAGATCGGCGATGGAAACAGGACTAATGTCTAAACGATTTTCGCACACGGATCCTTTTTGAAGATGGGCACGATAGTTTGCAGTCGCCATTCTGTAGACAACTCTTCAGTGACCCAACACCTGCTGAAGAGAGCAGCAAGTTCAGTCAACAAAGAGATACCTCATCTTTCAGCAAAGATAGAGGAAGGTTGTCGGGATCAGCAACATTGATTTGTATCAACTCGGTGAGCTGACTGAGCACCGGTCGGTGCTCATCCAGTGTCAGAGAATGCGTGACGCTTGTGTTCTATGCCAACCGAGCCATAAATCGGTTGTCTAACATGGCTAGATTTTAAAGGAAGACGGCCGACGACCTTTTCGAACTATTAATCTGTTCGGAATGAGTGGCTCTGAAGGCGTTTAAAAAGTGTCATCCAGCGTAGCTCAATGGTCACGGAGGTACACAAACTATCGCACCACATTAAGGTCCAGTATCACACCGGTGGTCTTTCACTACTAAGTGCAACAACTAGACTCGTGGGAGCTGGTTGCAAGGCTCGGAAAAGGACTGATTCAGGAATTTTAAACTACGAAATGCGTGACAAGTGGAAGAGGTGAAACTAAGGAAAAGCCGTACTTTATAATTATCATCGCAGTACTATTGATGCCACACCAGTGTGTTATGGGATTGTGCAAGCACAAAAACGATGCGGATTTACATGGCGATGCAGGCGGATGGCTTGTCGCAAGCGAACAGAGCAGCAGAGTGTACGCTTACGCATATCTCGCCTACGCACTGATTGGTTCTTGGTTGCTTACGCTGGAACGGGTTAGTTTAACTGATTCAAAGGAAGAATCTCATAAATGCAGAAGCGACGTTAGTTATGGAAATGACCCAGTAAGTTACACCGAGGTTACAACATGCTTGTTATCCTGCCATCTTCGCTGAGCTTCCTTCGTTGATAAAACCGTTTGTCCCTGAATGACTGAGTTTTGCGACAGTGCACTGTCTCGTTGCACCCAATAGAGAAATGCAGCACACGAAGTAGCACAACATAAACACACGTAAATATGGGACAGACAAGAGTAAGTTTATCGGGCGTAGTGAAAACGAGTCACTATAATGTACGATAATACAAAAATAAGCCAAGTAATGGAAATTGGGTATTGCCCACCCGAAAACACTGCACAGCCACGACGCGTTTCGATGTAATTTCATCTCATCAGGTGGAGACAGCAGGATTTGAACCCACGACCATTGGAATAGCAGCCAACACTACTACCCCATAACCTAACCTACCCCCCCCCCCCCCCCCCCCCCCCCCCCCCCCCCCCCACCCCCCCCCCCCCCCCCCCCCCCCCCCCCCCCCCCCCCCCCCCCCCCCCCCCCCCCCCCCCCCCCCACCCCCCCCCCCCCCCCCCCCACCCCCCCCCCCCACACCCACACACAACCACCCCCCCCCCCCCCCCCCCCCCCCCCCCCCCCCCCCCCCCCCCCCCCCCCCCCCCCCCCCCCCCCCCCCCCCCCCCCCCCCCCCCCCCCCCCCCCCCCCCCCCCCCCCCCCCCCCCCCCCCCCCCCCCCCCCCCCCCCCCCCCCCCCCCCCCCCCCCCCCCCCCCCCCCCCCCCCCCCCCCCCCCCCCCCCCCCCCCCCCCCCCCCCCCCCCCCCCCCCCCCCCCCCCCCCCCCCCCCCCCCCCCCCCCCCCCCCCCCCCCCCCCCCCCCCCCCCCCCCCCCCCCCCCCCCCCCCCCCCCCCCCCCCCCCCCCCCCCCCCCCCCCCCCCCCCCCCCCCCCCCCCCCCCCCCCCCCCCCCCCCCCCCCCCCCCCCCCCCCCCCCCCCCCCCCCCCCCCCCCCCCCCCCCCCCCCCCCCCCCCCCCCCCCCCCCCCCCCCCCCCCCCCCCCCCCCCCCCCCCCCCCCCCCCCCCCCCCCCCCCCCCCCCCCCCCCCCCCCCCCCCCCCCCCCCCCCCCCCCCCCCCCCCCCCCCCCCCCCCCCCCCCCCCCCCCCCCCCCCCCCCCCCCCCCCCCCCCCCCCCCCCCCCCCCCCCCCCCCCCCCCCCCCCCCCCCCCCCCCCCCCCCCCCCCCCCCCCCCCCCCCCCCCCCCCCCCCCCCCCCCCCCCCCCCCCCCCCCCCCCCCCCCCCCCCCCCCCCCCCCCCCCCCCCCCCCCCCCCCCCCCCCCCCCCCCCCCCCCCCCCCCCCCCCCCCCCCCCCCCCCCCCCCCCCCCCCCCCCCCCCCCCCCCCCCCCCCCCCCCCCCCCCCCCCCCCCCCCCCCCCCCCCCCCCCCCCCCCCCCCCCCCCCCCCCCCCCCCCCCCCCCCCCCCCCCCCCCCCCCCCCCCCCCCCCCCCCCCCCCCCCCCCCCCCCCCCCCCCCCCCCCCCCCCCCCCCCCCCCCCCCCCCCCCCCCCCCCCCCCCCCCCCCCCCCCCCCCCCCCCCCCCCCCCCCCACCCCCCCCCCCCCCCCCCCCCCCCCCCCCCCCCCCCCCCCCCCCCCCCCCCCCCCCCCCCCCCCCCCCCCCCCCCCCCCCCCCCCCCCCCCCCCCCCCCCCCCCCCCCCCCCCCCCCCCCCCCCCCCCCCCCCCCCCCCCCCCCCCCCCCCCCCCCCCCCCCCCCCCCCCCCCCCCCCCCCCCCCCCCCCCCCCCCCCCCCCCCCCCCCCCCCCCCCCCCCCCCCCCCCCCCCCCCCCCCCCCCCCCCCCCCCCCCCCCCCCCCCCCCCCCCCCCCCCCCCCCCCCCCCCCCCCCCCCCCCCCCCCCCCCCCCCCCCCCCCCCCCCCCCCCCCCCCCCCCCCCCCCCCCCCCCCCCCCCCCCCCCCCCCCCCCCCCCCCCCCCCCCCCCCCCCCCCCCCCCCCCCCCCCCCCCCCCCCCCCCCCCCCCCCCCCCCCCCGCCCCCCCCCCCCCCCCCCCCCCCCCCCCCCCCCCCCCCCCCCCCCCCCCCCCCCCCCCCCCCCCCCCCCCCCACCCCCCCCCCCCCCCCCCCCCCCCCCCCCCCCCCCCCCCCCCCCCCCCCCCCCCCCCCCCCCCCCCCCCCCCCCCCCCCCCCCCCCCCCCCCCCCCCCCCCCCCCCCCCCCCCCCCCCCCCCCCCCCCCCCCCCCCCCCCCCCCCCCCCCCCCCCCCACCCCCCCCCCCCCCCCCCCCCCCCCCCCCCCCCCCCCCCCCCCCCCCCCCCCCCCCCCCCCCCCCCCCCCCCCCCCCCCCCCCCCCCCCCCCCCCCCCCCCCCCCCCCCCCCCCCCCCCCCCCCCCCCCCCCCCCCCCCCCCCCCCCCCCCCCCCCCCCCCACCCCCCCCCCCCCCCCCCCCCCCCCCCCCCCCCCCCCCCCCCCCCCCCCCCCCCCCCCCCCCCCCCCCCCCCCCCCCCCCCCCCCCCCCCCCCCCCCCCCCCCCCCCCCCCCCCCCCCCAACCCCACCCCCCACCCCCCCACCCCCACCACCCCACCCCCCAACCACCCAACCCCCCACCCCCCACCCCCCCCCCCCCCCACCCCCCACCACCACCCAACCCACACCCCCCCCACCCCACCCCACCCCCCCCCCCCCCCCCCCCCCCACCCACCCCACCCCCCACCACACCCCCCCCCCCCACCCAACCCCCCCCCCCCCCCACCCCCCCCCCCCACCCCCCACCCACCCCACCCCCCCCCCCACCCCCCCCACCCCCCCCTTTGGGCTATCCCGGTCACGATGGGCAGATTGCATTTCGACACAACGGTAGACTGACTAAATGGAGGTCAAGTTGTGGATTACACGTCTGTGTGAATTGGATTGTGCGACACGCAACCTCAAATTTAATGGACTGAGGATTCACATTGATAATGACCAGTAGGTCACCCGCGATCACCTGCACACTTGGGCACCGTATTCAAAGCAGAAGAAATTGGGTGAAAATTGTTGCCCACTACCGCGGACGCCGAAAACACAGCAAAACAGGAGACAAGGGCAGTTAGTCACTCTTGGGAACCGTATTCAAAGTTAGATAGAAATTGGGTTTTTTTGGTGTTTTGCCATGCCGGTATTGCCCACCCCGAAAGAAAAAACACACTGCAATGCATCAGCCAGACGCGTTTTCGCGATGTAAACTTTTTCATTTTCCAAAAGACCAAAATACTACATCCACAACAGGTGAGAGACAGAGAGACACAGCAGCAGGATTTGAATGAAAAAAAAAAAAAAAAAAAGCAACAGCAGATTTGAGAAACAACGAAACAACCAAAAGTAAAAAAATAGTCCCCACCCCACGTCCGCCGGCCACCAACCCCACGGCTACCCGCCACCCCACACAACCCCACGGAACCATTGAACTAGCAGAGGCAAGCAGGTCTCAGTAGTTTCGAGTTCACTACTACCCCTTTGGCTACCGGGTCACGATGGGCAACACATTTTGTCATGGGTTCAAATCCTGCTGTCTCCACCTGATGAGATTAAATTACATCGAAACGCGTCGTGGCTGTGCAGTGTTTTCGGGTGGGCAATACCCAATTTCCATCTACTTTGAATACGGTCCCAGCGATCGCAGTGACTAAGGTTCATTTCAATATGAATCACAGTCCATTAAATTGAGGTTGCGTATCGCAATCCAATCACACAACGTGTAATCCAAACTTGACCATACAATAAGCCAAGTAATGCTTTCAAAAAGATCAAAGCAGAGAGAAATCATAGACTGTGATAAGTCTTATAAACTTATTATTCAACACTTGATCAATGTGCAATTGGCAGCGCCACAATACATAGATAACAAAAACAAAAAGGGGAAAAACGGGCAGTTAGTGATAGGATTTGGAAGTTTAAAATGTTAATGTGTTGTGTTGGCAGAGATTTTCGAAGGGTGCCCAGGCCGAGGAAGTGCGATATGTCAACATTTTGATTGTTCTCCTCAGTCGCATACACAATACAAGTAGAAACACATATAAAAATATATATATGGGAAGAAACTGGCATACCAATCAAAACTTCAAAATCAAGAGTTTCTGTGCACATAGCACAGGTTGATAGGCCCTAATTAGCAACGCTTCACTGATTGCCAACATTATCGGGTTCTGGTCGCGTAATAGCATTGTGAACGCAGTTTGCGGGTCCGCATTCTGACCAGTTGTCACGAGGTGCTTGGTGATAGATGATGACGGAATCCGGTTCATTCTGGGGGCGCTCCGGTTTGTTGCGTCATCATTTGTTCCACACACTTTGGCAAGTGCTCAGCCACCCTCTGAGCCAACCGACGGTTAGTCCCGCCTATGTAAACGTCACTGCAACTGCAGGTGAAATGAGAAATCACGTGAGAAAGCGAACTAGCTGAAGAGTAGCTCTGACGGTCATGAAGAACAAGTTTACGATTAGTGTGCATGAGGCGCAACTGGGCAGTCGTGTACGTGCACGTTAGGGCGGACCTGAGCTTGTGTCC
>CALYDF020005634.1:0-14165 GCA_944474145.2 Dicrocoelium dendriticum | reverse complement strand
TTTCTCTTATTTTCCAGATGAATTGCGTGAGACCTCCAACTCTAACAAAGCCACGTACGGACAGTCATGAACCATATACTGTTTATCTCTTTTATTCCTTTCGATTGTATATTCTATATTAAGCCTGTTTTACTGTGTTGTACGTCTCCACTTCTGTTCTGTGAATTCACGCTGTTAATCGCTCACTGTGTTCTTCCGTCCATGTTTCCCGCATATCGTATTTACCTGTGGATTGCGTGCTTAATCGCGTTGTTGTGCCTGTTGTCCTTCAACTCGCGGATATACCTGGCTGTTCCCCGACTATTGCACACTACATTTCTGGCGACGGAGATGGAGCCAAAAATGCACTCTGACGACTTCGAACCACCTTTTATTAAACCGGAAGTAAAACCATGTTTTGCTCAGCCAACACCGACTCCACCAGAACGTTTCGCTGTCGGCACAAACCTGACACCGTGGAAGTGGCGCATGAACCTATATCGCGGCACGGTTTCTCCATTCTCACGCGGCCATACATTCTGTCTCATCCAGAAACTAATGTGCAGGAAGCCTTAATCTCTACCGGATTTTCCGCCACGTCCTCCGTGGATGAGATTTGGTCGAAACTGGGTTCGTTATTTGGCCATGGTTCCTTTCAACCCGGTGCAAGCGATGAGCTTTGGTTCAGATCGCATGGCGCGCATGAATCGTTTGACGACTACGTCACTGCACTCCGTACTCTGGCATTGCTTCCCTTGGGAAATATGACACCTGTCATTCGGGATGCGTTTATCTTGGAGCGGTTGATTCAAGGTATTGCCGATGATGAAAATTGCAGAGCTTACGTGCGGGACTTACCATCGTCTGTGGAAAAAGCCATCGTCATCGGTCGCAAGTACGAGGCGGCAGCACGAGCCAGCAGACCGTTTCAGTCGTCTGGCTGCCCTGTGTCGCGCTTCCAACGGGCATCAGCATTTCGACCCACGAGATCAGGGGACTCCAATGGCTTACTACTGTCGAAAATTTGGCACACAAGCTCGAACATGTGAACATAACCGATCACTTTTGCCTTCTGCTGGTGTTCGATGCAGCCCCGGAGCATCAAGCACTGGACCCATGGGGGTAAGTCTCAGTCTGTCCCTTGCATTTCTTCGTTATCAAACCTAGGGCAGCCATTCGTGAGCATACTGCTTTGTGGTAGACCGGCACACGCCCTAGTAGACACAGGAGCCACTTGCTCTCTAATTAAACCCTCTTTATGCACCAGGGGCGTTAAACTTGATAACCGTCATCACCTCAGAACCGCAAATGGCACCCTATTAAATGTAACTGGCATCGCTATGGTGGATTTGGTTTTAGGTGACGAAAAGTTATCCCATCCTATGTTCGTATCCTCGCAAATACCATGGGACGCAGTACTCGGCTCGGATTTGCTACGTGTTTTGGGGTGCTGCATCGATATGCGTCAGGGGTGTATGAAGTTTAACAATTCTCAAGTGGCCATTACTATCGATCCAAATCCTCTGCCCAGTGTGTGTTCAGCAAGCCACACGCACGCACCGCTCGAAACACAGATAACCGCTTTCTTATCCCCTCTGAAGGATACTCTTCCGTCAGAGACTCTCGACGCTCTGTACAGTGTAGTGAAAAATGCCGCCGCGTTCGTATGGGAAGGGTCCTCTCTGGGCCGTACTGGTATCGTACGACACGAAATAGACACAGGGCCCACGAGGCCTATCACTCAGCGTCCCCGCCGTGTACCAGTGCAATACCGTGCGGAGCTCGAAAATATGATAAAACAAATGCTGGAGGCAAACATTATTACTCCACCGAAATCACCCTGGACCTCGCCAATAGTCCTCGTCAAAAAGAAGAATGGTTCTCTGCGCCTCGGTGTAGATTACTGAAAGCTAAATGAAGTAACCCGCAAGGATTCGTTTCCAATGCCTCGTATAGATGACACTTTGGAAACCCTTGGGGGGCGCAATGGTTCTCTACCCTTGCTCTTGCATCTGGATATTGGCATGTAGAGGTCGATCTAAGGGACCGTGAAAAGACTGTTTTTTGATACTATCGGGACTGTACGAGTTTCAAACTATGCCCTTCGGTATATCAAACGTGCCGTACACATTTCAACGTCTAATGCACGTCGTTCTTAGAACTTTGATACCACATCGGTGCCCAGTTTACTTAGACGACGTAATCGTGCATGGGCGCTCCCTGGAGGAACATTTGGAAAATCTGGATGTAGTCCTACACAGTCTTGTGGATGCTGGTCTCAAGTTGCAGCCACACAAGTGTCAGCTATTAAGGACGGAAGTGCTGTTCTTAGGCCATGTCATGACTTCCTCGGGGGTTTAGAGTGACCCAAATAAGCAAAAGGCGATTAAAGGCTGGCCTATTCCGCGTTCCACGGAAGACGCGCGACGGTTTTTAGGCTTTGCTTCTTACTACCGCAGCTTCGTCCGCAACTTTGCCAACATTGCCGCACCACTGCACCGTTGGACCCAGAAGGGAAGGCAGTTTCAGTAGACTTGTAGTGCAACAGAAAACATGCTCTTTCAGTATCTTGTAACATTGGATTTTACGGTTGTTTTAACCTTCGAAACGTTCATTTGTTTTACTGACTGCACGTCCGTTGTCACAAACCGTTTTGGTGCGTTCCTCGGTGCACGTTTCTCGCTCTGTCTGATTCGCTTCCTATTCTTGCAGCCTGCACAATACACGTTGGGTTCAGTCTCCTCCGACTTTTTTACTGTCGTATATGACACGCCTTGCGTGTCATTGCTTACCGACTAGTATCCCAGGTTCCGTCCAGCAGACTCCTCAGTGGGACAAAGCGTTTGACTCTTTGCGACTGGCGTTGATAAACTCACCACATTTAGCGTTTCCAGATCTGTCTTCTAGTACGGGTCAGTTTATTCTTGACACGGATGCAAGCGACACCGGAATTGGAGCTGTCCTGTCACAAGTCGTACCTGATGGGTTGGAACATGTGATTGCTTACGGAAGTAGATGTCTGAGCAAACAGGAACATAATTATTGCACAACACGCAGGGAGATGTTGGCTTTGGTGGCATACACAAAGCATTTTCGCCATTTCCTTTTGGGTCGGCGTTTCCTTATTCGCACGGACCACCATTCGCTTAAGTGGCTACAAACCTTTGGGGACCCCGAAGGGCAGGTCGCCCGCTGGCAAGAACAACTACAAAAATATGATTTTGAATGTGTAAATAAATAAATAAATTGTGTATTCTCGACTAAGCGAGGCACGCCTGCGCAGGCATGATCATGTTAAGAGTAAAAATGTGATCAGTTAATGTACAATGGAACAATGGGATTGTTGCATATGTTTATATAGGAATGTATGTAAGTTTGCATGTAGGCGTGTTTAGCTTTGTTTATGGGATTGGTAAATGTTTCCTGTCATTTTGCTTGAATGTGTTTGAAGGTGTCGCCAGTGCTTGCTATCTGTGGACTTGAAACGATTGTTCGGATAAGCAATGGGCGACTTTAGTTAGTGGCGAGTCACAACCGCCACGTCACAGTGTTGTTAAACGGACATATGTGGCTTTTTATAGGGAGAACGCGTGCCAGGCGAAAACCCACCACGTCCTGGAACACTGCCACCGAACTATTTGCTGAAAGGGGGTAAACCCGAATCACCCAGCTGGCAGCACGAGGAGGTTGTTCGGCTAGCCAGCCTACATAGAACCGGCAGACAGCATGCTAATGCGGCTGCTCTATCACGACGCAACGGCAGGCACAACGTCGATTGCCCCTCGTGTTCGGATCACCACGTAGACGTAGTGTCGCTTGACACTTCCAATTCTGCTGAGTGGTTGGATCACAAAACGAACGATCCGGAGCTCAAGCTTATTTATGAAAGGTTATCCACCGATAGGATCAAACCTACAAAAGCGGAGATGGCAGGCCTAAGTTGGGAGGCTAATTGCGTGTGGTCGGTATGGCAACGCCTCGTAATTCATGATGAAATCTTGTACTATCAATACGGGCTGAATTATTCCAAACGAATCGTTGTTCCCCAGTCCAAGGTCGATTTCGTGTCGCGCCAACTACATAACGAATTAGGACATCCCGGGCAGAGAAAAATGGATGAGACTGTTGGGCAGCGATTCTGGTGGCCAAGCCAGCGCAGAGATGTGGTTAACTTCTGTAACGCTTGCCAGGAATACCTTCGTGCGAAACCGTCTCAGAGGCCAAACCGCGCACCGCTACAACCCATCATCACCGGATAGCCAAATCAAACCGTTGCAGTAGACATAATGGGACCTCTACTCCGAACAGACCGTGGTAACTGCTACATTCTAATTCTGGTCGACCATTTCATGAAGTGGTGCGAGGTTACTCCTATTCCCTACAACGGCGCAACTGTAGTGGCACATGCGATCTTCGAGCAATGGGTCTCGCGTTGGGTGCCCCGGAGCAGTTGCATTCGGACAGAGGTTCGAATTTCGAAAACACTATTGTTTCTGGGCTATGCCATCTTCTTGGTATCCGTAAAACGCGCACTACTGCTTACCACCCGCAAGAAAACGGTGGAGTTGAACGCGCAAATCGGTCATTAAAGGCTCTGCTAAAAGCGTTCACGGACGAATACAGCGCACTGGAGTGGGACCGCGCACTACCACATTGTTTGTTAGCCTACCGTTCCACTGTTCATTCCTCGACATCCCACTCCCCACGTTATATGAACACTGGGCGTGAGATGCGTCTGCCGTTTGATTTGACTGTACCGTGACTGCCGCCAGATCCACTGCTAGCCTCGAAGCATGCAAAGTGGGTACGCAGCGATCTAATTCGTGCGAACCAACTCACAAGGAACTGCTTGTCCAACGCCCAACGTCACCAAAAAGACTACTACGATAGACGAGTCGAAGGTTTACCGCTACAACCTGGTCAGTTAGTCTACTTGCATGCACCAGTGCCTCTACCGGGACTTCCCTCAACACTGCACAAGGAATGGGCAGCGCCGTTCACTGTTGAAGAAGTGTATAACGATAGTACTTGGCGTATCACGGTTAACACCCAAGATCCGAGACGTTCTTTTCTGGTCCACTTTAACCGCCCGAAACCGGCGACTCTGAGTACCAGCGACACACGCGTCTCGCATGAGAACGAACCCCCAGTTCCAGAGGCCACCACGTACGTGGAGATGAGTGATACGACGGCACCCGAGCAGTCGACAGCAGGAGTTGAGGACAGCATCTAAATCTAGGGAGGACAGTGTAACGGCATGGCACTCACGTTAACCGCAGTCTATTCATTCTCACTTTTTCTCTTATTTTCCAGATGAATCGCGTGAGACCTCCAGCTCTAACAAAGCCACGAACGGACAGTCATGAACCGTAAACGGTTTATCTCTTTTATCCCTTTGATTTTATATTCTATATTGAGCCTGTTTTACTGTGGTGTACGACTCCACTTCCGTTCTGCGAATACACGCTGTTCATCACCCACTGTGTTCTTCCGTCTGGGGCTCCCGCCCACTGTAGTTACCCGTGTATTGCGTGATTAATCGCGTTGTTGTGCTTGTTGTGCTTCAGCTCACGGATATACCTGGCCTTTCCCTGACTATTGCACACTACAGCCCGTAACAAAACTTCCGCCATTGGTTAGAGCCCAGCTGTCAACCGCCATGATGACCGCTTCTAACGTAGCGCCACAGAGGTTTATTGCCCATTGTTTTTCACTTGAACAACAAGAGAGGAGTTAAACATGCCAACCATTTATACCATCACGTAGACTTATTTGCCATGTACCTCTTAAAAATATACAATTTCACCTTCACTGTGAACCTAACCAACTGTTAGCCTAGCGTACCATACAACCCTTACTAGCTTATGGGCCTAACTGGTTGGTTAGAATGCTGGTCCAAACAGTTAACGAAATGCCGCAAATTAGGTAATTGGATTGAACAATAAAACATCAAGATCTGTATGTCCAATGTTGCATGGTACGCGTATTTTATTGCTAATCATCAAATTTAGGTCTCCTGTTTACATGGATGTTGTAGGTAAATAATTCGCAGTCCTTCAGGTCCGTTTGCGACAGTGGATTTTCGCAACTTATACCCTGCAAACAATGTTTTGTGACCACCCTGTCAGAACGAGCGTCCATTGAAAGTCAATGGAGCGTCCATCAAGCGTCCTGTCAACGCCCTGACTAGACATTTTTGAACGTAAGAAGGACAGAGAAGATGTGTAGCGCAACGGTTTTGAAATGCATGCAATCTAGTGCACACTCAATCAGCCGTGCGTGCTATGTTACGCAGATGCCAAAACTCAAATTGCGTTACTACGCGTCTACTAACAATGGTGAAACAACGAAGTGTGAAATGCAAGCAGATATTTGCTTAACGCTGCTCAACACTACTACAATATTAGTAAATAAAGTAGAAAGTATTCACCACAAAGTATAAAATATAAGCATAGTTTTCTGCGTCTGTTTGTTAAAAATACCTGCTGTCCAATGAGAGTCTTGTCCTGGACTACTTATTGGTTCATTGGTGTGTAAAGAGCAAGAAAGGCGAACCTTGTCTGCTCCGCCGCTTCCGATTCAGTGCAGGCTTGACGCAACTGGCTGCGAAGCAGCATTCCTATTGGGATCATCGCCGTCGCAGTAGGAGCAGCAAAGCCCAGCGATTCTCATCAGGTGGCAGTCAAGCAGGTCCGGTCAGGTTAGGTACAATGAAAGCTGGAGGCGTTCGCCTAACGAGCGTCCTGTTGCTTGTGCCGGTCATTGGAGCGGCCCCTGGCACTCCGACGTTGGATTGACTCCTCATGCTTCTGCAAAGGAACGAGGCAGGAACAAGAGCAATCTTTGCACCTTCATGTGTCCGCAGCAAAACACTAAATATTCCGGCACAACTACAATATCCTAAGAGAGGAACAGACCAAAACTCATCTAAGCCCCATTTTAAGGCTTCTACAGACTCACATTCCACTAAATCAGAAGGAAGTTTCTTCCAGATGTTGTCCACACGGTTGGTAAAATGTTTTACTCTGATGCCCAAACGTACCCTATGATATTTTGGCTTCAAGCGATGCCCGCGCAAGTGGTCCTACGTAGTAAAATCAAACAGATGGGTGAGACTAATACCACTAAGTCCCTTAATGGCCTTAAAAGTCTCTAGCAAATCCCTTACAACCGACGCCGTTCCAAAGAAAATAATCTTAAGCTACTTAGACGATCTTCGTACGAGTTTCCTCGTTGAGGTCCGATCCTCCTGGTCGCAAGTTTCTGAATCTTTTCTATACACATGGCGTCACTGCGGAGGTACGGTGCCCAGGCCTGAACACAATACTCCGGATGTGGCCTAACTGCTGCTTTATATAACGGCAAAAATACTTCTGCTTTAGTAATACTCAGCGCCCTCCTAAGACGAAACAACTCTTTTCAAGCTATATTGAATGCATGGCGACGCTGTGCCGAAGGCTTACACTTGTTCACTATGATGAGTCCTTTGTAGCTGGCTTCATCGGTGCAATACAAATGATAGTGATCTCGCAGGAGACTGCACAGCAATTTCGCTACCACTGTTGGTCAATAGCTGATATTTATTGGCATTTAGAGGTAGATTTCATTGGCTCGACCAATTCGACACAGTGATGATGTCCTTAGCTAAAGTCGCTCGGCTTCCCCTACTAACTAGCTTTAAGCCATCTGCGAAGAAATAGCAGAGATCCTCAAGAAGAGGAGCCTGGTCATTTCTAAACACAAGAACAACGATGGACCCAGTACCGAACCTTGGGTATACAAGTATTAAAAAGTAGCTAGTTTGGTAGGATTAAATGACTAATTTGATGCTGGTATGACGGCGTATGGTGGATAGATAGTCACAGCAAGTTAATGCAATAATCAATACAACAGTATTAAATACAACGTTAAACACAGGGAATTAATACTACCAAAAGGAACACCATGTGAAGCTATACTGGGACGAACGCCTGCAGTTTACGATGCTCCAAGATATCTTGGATCAATAATTGATGGAACAGAGTAAAGATTTCTTACGCAGTCTCTTTACAATACGCTTCCAAGCTAAATTTTGTGGGCAAAAGTTTCAAGCGGATTTTTAACATTTCAATTTTTTATTTTCTGTCGGTGCATAAGAAATGCTTTCCGTTAGGCTGTCCCAAGCATTCACTACACGCATTGATAGGGCAGCATCTGGATGGACGTGAAGTATTTACCTCTTGTCCAACTTCCACTTGTGGTCTCGTGTCCAGCCGTCCACGTTGAGCCAAAAGTGTTTTTGCATCTCACACCCAAGTTCTTCTCTAAGGTTCCGTCTGTTGTAGATACGATCTCCACGGCGCCGACGATAATCCATTAGGAATATGTTCAGCTTTCTCAGTCGAAGAAGGTAAGCAAGCCGACAAAGCTCCATGACGGATTACGACCCACGCCTCTAAACTCTTTCTAGCAAGTCGCATACAGCTTTTAAGAGAGGATAGGTAGATGGAAGCCCATACCCTAATATCAGGCGGATATATGATGTGAACAGAGTTCTGAAAATTGCCGGAGTGGTACGGGAGAACGACCTACGTATAGAACCAAGCACCCTGTTTGCGGCCACGATTTTCTCAGGGTGTCCTGGGAAGTTTTAAGGCCAAATGGTACGATAACCTCCAGCTGCTTCTTGTGCAGAATATCCTCGAGAACATATCCACTAATGTGGTATTATACACCGAATGAATCCGGGTTACCGATCGAAAGAATAGCACCTTTGTCTTAGTTAACAGGTAGTTGCCACGACGGACCAACCTTGCAGCTGGTCCAGCGCCGTTTGAAGTCTGTCCGCGTCCCCAAGATTAGCTACTTGTGAACATAGCTTGCGATCATCAGCGTAGACTAAGCAGTCGGCTTTGAGAGCTGCAAGGTGGTCATTAATCTAGAGGTTGAAAGGTTCCGGTCCAAGGACAGAGCCTTGTGGGGCTCCGCAACTCATAGACACAGTGCTAGACAGCGTTTGGTTCAACTTCACTTGAGGAGTCCGACCTCTCAAGAAGTCCGCAACCCATGCAAGAACGTTTCCGCTAACGCCAATCCCCTGGTGTTTGAGCAGAAGTCGTTTGTGTGGGACCATGTCAAAAGCATTGCTGAAGTCAATGTAGCTAACACCTAGATGTCTCCGGTCGTCTACCGCCTTGACCCATCCTAATCTAGCAACAAGCAGGTTAGAAATACGTGAGCTAGCCTTGCGGAAGCCGTACTGAGCGGGGAAGATGACGCACAGGATTTCGCAATGGGTTTGGAGGACGCGCTTGACTACCCGTTCCATGAGCTTGCAGATCACAGACGTCAGGCTTGTCGGTCGATAGTTTTCAGGATCCTGCCGATTAGTAATTACTATCCCTACTATCCAGCTAGGTGATAGGCGCCCGCCTGCAAGAGAACGCCGGAAAACCTGATGTGTCGGATCAACAATGTATTCTGCTACCATCTTGAGGAATAACGGGTGAAGTCTATCAGGACGCGGTATAAATTCGGGTACAGTTCAAGTAGAAAAATCTTGACTAACTCAGGATTGATTTCGACTTGTTAACGAGGAGGATGTTGCGTTGCCAGGTCGTTAGTGGGTAGTGACGGTTCCACGGAGTAGATCGAGGAGTACTGCGAGGCCAGTAGTTGAGTCTTCACGTCATCTTCGTAGAGCACGGTGTCCTCATCCTGGCAGGATAAGGAAGGGATACCACTGCCAGCCTTGGTGTTTCGCTTCAGGTACGAGAACAGCTTCTTCGGTCAGGTTGGTGATTGCATGACTTGGCTGTGTACGTATTGTGATGGTTCCTTGCGCGTTCTTAGAGTGCACAGATTTCGGATCACTTGTACTTCGAGTAATCTGACGTTATCGGTGTTGACTTGAATAGGTCCCACAGTTTGATTCGTTTGTTCATCAGGGATTACCTCTCGGTCGATCCAGGAAGCCTTTGGGGAAAGGCCTGCACTTGGTGATAGGTACAACTTTTTCAATGACCGATATCACCTTCGAGCGCAGTAAGTTCCATGCTTCATTAAGGTTCAGGGATTGTGGGGTGGTCCAGTCTGTGGTCCTTGCCACTGCTTATAAGCTGGATGGGACAACATGCCAGAAGTTGCGGCTTAGGTAGTCTCCTATTGTGCCGAAGGGGAAGTCTCGGAAATTTAAGGAGGAACACGTTATTAATATAATGCAATAAATAACGCTGGCTTCATGAGTTTCGTAGCAGTTGATACATCATCGCAGCCAAATTCAAGTGGCTTCTTTAACAGCGACGATTTGGTAAAATCATGGGAAACTTTTGCAGAAAAATGGTGCCTATGGATTATCATTCTATCCGCATAGATGGACAGCAACACTACCATTGGTGCGTGGTGCTGGTCAATCGCGGAGAAGAGAAAAAGTATGAAGATAAATGCCTTGATTTGTTCATAGACGTTTTTAACTAATATTCTAAACCCTTATCGGCGCCGTTTCTTGCATCAAAACTTTTCCTTTTTAACAGTATTTTTCGTCAACACGAATAATCTTCGGAGCGCTAGGAGTGACAAATTACTGTGCCGATGGCCGTTGCAATGAGCTTTTGGGACGAGTTTCGATCATTCAAAAACATTTCCTGCTTAGCCTAACGGCTACGGTTGTACTTAACTACAAGTCTGAAATCGCTTGCCGCGTAACGTTGACGGGGTATGTATTCCGTCTACACACTTGCGAAAGCGTGTCGCCTACAGTGAGCGTTTTAGCTCCTTGAATAACCCAAATTGGCCCTCAGCAGTCTAATTGTACACCTTATGGCGGATAACTTGGTCACGCAAAATATTTTCCAACGCACTCTGAAAAATCGAAATGAAATTTTCGAAGTTAAAAAGAGCGTAAACATGAAGCGGAAATCTACCTCCTATTTGTAATTACACAATGCTGTAGCAATTAGACTAAACCAAAAATGAATTTAAATGAACAAAATTCTTCCAATCGGAAACCAATTCGGATGACTGTTAGTCAAGCAAAATGTTTTATCTGACGCAATCTGACCATATATCGTGGATATGCCACTGACGGAGCCTCTATCCTACCACCATGATCTTCGGAGTCGGGTGCTATTACAACCCACCTGGGTGTTATTACACTGACACCAAATGTACCACTGGTGGAACCGCTATCCTAAGATCACGATCCTTGGAGCCTGGTGCAATATACAACCGACTTAGTGCTAGTACGTTCGTACCACAGGTGCCACTGATGGAGCCGCCATCCTACGACTACGAGCTGCCTAGGTTAGTGCTATTACAACCCACCTGGGTTCTATTACATTGGCACCAAAGGTGCCAATGGTGGATCCTCCAAACTACGAGCACGAGCCTCGGAGCCGGGTGTTATTTCAACGCACCTGGATCCTATAGCGAGAGTGGCTCTCTCACCACACCAGACATGAGGTGTTAACAGATTACCGGCGAGTATCGTTCCCATTGATTAAAGGGTAGGCACGGAAGTGTATTGTAGTGTACACTGATCCCGCGTATTGGTTTAAAACATGACACCAAAACACGCGAAGCTAGCTAGCGGAGGATGTGAAGGACCACGCGTGTGCGTGGGCAGTGTTCCACCAGTCTGTATTTCAAATAGGCATAAAAAAGTCTTTTTATAAACTTTCAATTTGAAAACATTTACTTGACAAATAGAACTTGAACGACAGCTTATTGCATTGGTTTATCCAACGCTACCGCTTGAGCAGCGTGTTGCTCCAACCGTGGCGCCGAGTGAATGTGTCAAGGGTGTATTGGGTCAGACACACAAATGCTACCTAAATTCCAGCAATCTGTAACACATCTAAGTCTAACATAGGGTGGTAATATTCTTCGGTATTTTACACAATATACGCAGACAAACCATGAGAATCTCCATACGGCTGCAGGAGATAGTCCAGCTGGCCATGGTGTAAGGGGGATTAAAACACTAAAAAATAAGGTACAACTGATCAACAATAATATTCTACATACAAGCTGTGTCATCTATTGGTGTACTGCAGAGATTCCCTCCTAAAAGCATGAATAACAAAACCTACAAAAATCAAAGCGATGGGCGAGTAGAGATTCAAATGGCAAAACCATGCCGAGAGGAAATGTGTGTCGTTGTTCGTGTCGAAGAAGGTTTCGTAGGAATACTGGGCCCGCTGCACTGTTTGCACTGTATTTTTAAATTTTTGCCGGTCGGGGTGCTTGACGGCAAGCCGCTTGCGCAGGCTAGTTCGAATTCAAAATATGCTGTCTAGACCAGAATTAAGAGCGACAGGAACTCAACCCTTGCTGCTGCTAAACGGTGCACCTAATAGTGAAATTCCTCGTCCCACTCCGCCTCGCCCCGCGCC
The DNA here is from genome assembly GCA_944474145.2 of Dicrocoelium dendriticum. NCBI lineage: Eukaryota > Metazoa > Platyhelminthes > Trematoda > Plagiorchiida > Dicrocoeliidae > Dicrocoelium > Dicrocoelium dendriticum. The sequence continues at coordinate 1,815 of CALYDF020005634.1, read as the reverse complement.
ATCCATACCCTCGTCCAATGAAGCAACGTCCAGCGTTTGCGTCTGAGTCATCATAGAGAAACGGCCCCAAAGAATGAACGAATGGCCTATGTGTAATATTGCTTAGAGTTTCGGTTTTGGATTTTTAGACCTTTCTCGGGATTTTGGAAATTTTCAACAAGTTTATGGCCCAAAAGCGGGGTAACCTTATAAAATATTTACAAACCTTAACGTATTTACCCTGTACACAGCCGGAAAAGCGAACTGGCTTATTAACCTCCTTATCCAGCCTTTTTTTCCTGAGAGGCAAAAGGATAGGTTAGGAATATGTTGTCGGGACAGCTAATGCTTGTGGACTAGAATAGAGAACAGAATCAAAAATGTTAAGCTGCCGAAGTTGGGTGCGGTTAGTTATAACGTCACTTTAAGCAGTGTAGACGACTTCGGCTAGATGGTTTAATGCATGTAGGCTGCTTAAAGCGTTTGCTTGTGAGGAATTGTCGGCGGCAACCGCACTCAATTGTAAATGCCTTGCATATTATATCTACCCCTGGCTCATTGAGTTGGGCGTTGGTCATAGTGGCTAAGCATGTGGTACTACTGGTGTCAACGCGGATCGTCTGGGCTCTATACAGTGTGTCAGCAAAGGTATTGTGCACACCAGAGACGTGTATATCAGACATAAACTGAGCCATATATTTTGGTGGTGCGACTCTCTAATCGAGTAGCGGTCGGTGGTTGAACCAAACTGGTGCATCAATGTTTAGTGCTCGATGAAGAAGGTAAACTTGCGGTGTTCGAAGACATCGGTAATGACGTATGGCTAAGTAAATGGCATATAGTCCTGTACCGATTGCATCGTAACGAGGTTCGTCAGGTTGCAGGAGTACATAGAAAAATGGTGGCGGTGGCCAAGCTTCATCCATCCGTTGCTTTAAGGCAGCGCCAACCGTCATGGCAGAAGCGTTGGTATTAAGCGACAGTGGAGCTATCGGGCTGTGGTACGCTATAGAAGCTATAATGACGAAATCCTCTAACAAAACTTTAAACGCAATACGTGCTGCTGCAGGAGCATAGAATTCCTTATGTTTCCTTCGAAGAAGACTCGAGATAAGCTGCATAATCGACGCACCACATAGTATGAAACGGCAATAAAGTTTTTGCGCCCGTCGAAAAGCTATTGTTATTTTAAGGAATGAGGCCACGGGCAGTGAAAACTAGCCATAATACAATTCTGCAGTGGTACCACGCTTGCATGAGTTATTGTTGGCAAAACACTACCGGGATGGACAATAGACGACCACTTTTCTGCGTTGCTTGTCAGCCGTGTTAAGGTGAACGGTCCAAACTTTTTCGCAATTGACGCAAGGGCTCCGCGAGTACATGCCACTGCCAACATGGTTCATGATAAGTTAGAACGTTTATAAGGAATTCCTAAGATCAACTGGCAGCCTCACAAACTCAAACAGCCTACTTGCGTTGCTACGGCCGTTTTAACAATGTCCTCCACTGCTACCGGAATTTGGTTGTATGCGCGTACCAAGACAATTTTGCTAATTATTTTCTTAGATGCGAGGCTGGTAGTGAGATCCATGGTCTGACCGCAATCGGGCCTGGTAACATTGTTCAAGGTACCATCGTCGCCGCAAGGCACCTAGTATCCTACTGCATCCATACCAGAGGGAAACGGTCGCAAAATACTGTCCTCCCGCGTTATCCGCCTCCAAATCTTTGGATTTATACTCACAGAGACCTACGTGCCATCATTCGATTTGGCTACGCGAGCTCCTCCTACCACTGTTCATCTATGGCATCTATCATTCACGGATCACCAGT
>CALYDF020005633.1:0-14185 GCA_944474145.2 Dicrocoelium dendriticum | reverse complement strand
CAATCGGACTTCCAAAGGCTATGCAATAATTAAAGCTAAATATCACGGAAACAGAATTTATCTGAATGGACCAAATCGCATTTCACTTCCCTGATACTTCTCAGTCGCAAATTAAAAAGTTTTGCTCTTACTGCAGAATACAAAAAATGAGCAGACAGAATTGTTATGTTAATTCTTCCAAAATACCTCACATTCACCCTTTACCGAAGTATATCAAAGTCAAGTTCTCCATGTTCATACGGTGGCTGCACTGAGCGTTATCCCGAACAATTAACAATGAATTTATACGGGTTAACAAGCGTTGCTTTACAAGCCCCGTTGGATAGTTGGTGGGGATATCAACATAACAATTATGATGAAAAGGATAGTAAAATAGTTAATACTTTAAGTACGAAAATAAGGACTCATCGTTTGCTTCGCTGCAGTCCTGCGATCCACTTAGATTCACATCACCCACAGTTAACAACAAATAACTCCAGGGTAAACTCCAGGTGTAGGATGGAGACATAGTGTTAAGTAACAAAATGTAAGTGGATGGGTGCATCGTCCAACCGTCTTTTAAATATTGTTAGTGTCGGTGCAGAAACGACCGATTCTGGGAGAGCATTCCACGGGTGACAGACACGAATTGCAAAGAAATTTCTGCGGCACTCCAGACGACTGTATTGTTCTGCGAGTTTTAATGAGTGGCCCCTCAGGTTTGTATTGCTGCTGAGTTGCAGTAAAAAGCGGCACACATGATGTGGGTCTCTTCTTCATTCTTCTGACCAATGTTAGATTCCTTCATTACTCAGCCACGTCCACCCGGATGTCTTATGTGCACATAAAAGTCAACAATGAAAAGTAAATCGATTCCTCCTTTTTACTCTTTGGACACCTGTTATATTCTCTCGATAACCGGTCGTGACTATCTCAAGGCCTTCATTTGCACATGGAAGCAGATGAGGAAGACCAACCGGGTGCTCATTTTCCTGTGCCAGATGACTGTTAAACCGCGCTTTTTCGATTGTTCTACAAAGGGCCATAGTTGCTATCGGTGACTGTAACATGTAGGCATACACGCGCATCATGAAACTACTAAGCATGTGTGTGCTACGTACATAGTTTGGAGCATAATTAATAAAGTGTTTGTGTATTACCTGCGTTACGGATAACAAAATATTGGCAGGCCCAGCGACGAGCAATTGGAATACAGGCCTAATCAATTCTAGTGAATGGCCATCTCACAAGATATAATTAGCCAACATGCATGTCACCCACACCTATGTTTACTCATTGTATACGGCGGAAAACAGCTTTAAAACCTGCAGCATAATTTCTCTACAATACATCAGATGTATTAAAACTGATATAACCAGAACTGCCTTCTACGCTCACAAATCGTTTAACATGTTCACTATTATATTTATCCAACTTGTCCCTTCCACCGAGACTCGTTCAACTACTACGAAGAGATTTGCCTATACAGCAGGATGCTTGTCGTCTTAATTCCATACAATCAACGCTGGTGTATTTTCACTCTACATAATGAAACAACAAGCACTAGCTCAAGCTTCTTTCGAATACAGCGCTTTGGCCGCCAATTAGTTGCTTGATACTTCGTTGTAAAGTTGGATTAAACCGCAATCCGACTATTTGCCAATATAGCAATGACATAAAATTGCTAATTGCAATATGTTTGCGAATTACGAACCAACTTACATGTGATTGATACTAGACATTTTAGGAGTCTGCCTGCTTCACCAAACTATGATCCTGCGTACATTTTCCATTTAACTGCAAAATCAACACATTTGCGATCCCCTGATTTGATCGGACTAGCAAACTGCACCGTGTCTCATACAGTCGAGAAAAAAGCAAAATATTTATTTATTCATTTATGTCTTCATGAACGTCACCGCTATTTTTTACGTTCTAATAGAAATCTGGTCACGAATCGATATCGGAGAACAAGATCAACGGCATATCTTATCAATTTTGCCACCTCTTTCTTATTTCGTTTTGCATTCTTCTACGTTGATTAGCTTATACTTATCTAATGTTCTACAGGTTCTCCAAGTTTATAATAATGATATATACTCAGCGGTAACCAATTCCATCGGCATCACGAGGCTGCGCATACTGGTAGCATTTCGCTTGCTTTTTCTCAGGCTTCTATTCTTGGGTCAATTGATCAGTTTGTAGTTAGCAATTAAACTGCCAACATATTATTTGAATAACTACAAATGCGATTTAGATGCTACTAAGCTCCATGTATATGGTCTGTCATTTTGTAATCAGTATTTGTGTATGCCATCGTCACATTCAGAAAAAATCCACTTTGGAATGGCAAAGTTAATGATAACCATTTATGTTATTGACTTCATCTGGGACAAGCTACACAAAATAATTCAATAAGGTATGCAGTAACATAAAGAAACCAGTTTGGTCCATTGCAAATGGATTTCGAAAGAAGAAAGAAGACTGAAATAAGTATCCCGCATCAACCGACTGTGGAAGCTCACTAATAAATATAAGTGTAGATATAAGCGAATTATCAAACAAGATTGCAGCAAAATATAGAGTTACATATGTCAATAAACAATAATGTGCCGCTTCAGCGAATTGCGAAAGCACCAACTGTACCTTGGCAAGCAAGTATTAAGAAACTGCATCTCGAATTATAAAAAGGCAAGCAGTATGTAGAGCAAAGCTTCGATCAGTTTAGTTCATGGAAGTTCACCTCACTTTCTGAAATATATGTCAAATACACAGGCTGTGTCGGGGACAAAATTGGGAATAGCTGTTAATAAGCGTGTACTAAATTATATAAAATTAAGAAAACAAATAAAAGCGGCAATTGGATTTGATGACAGGACATATTTTAGTTTGAAACAGGATTACATGCATTACATAAAAAAATAAAAAATGTTTGCAGCTGAATGCCAGCCACCTGGAGTTTTAAAACGAAGAGATAAAATGCTTCCAATCGTAAAGTTTTCAGCGTAAAGCATAACTCCGTGCCGCCGTAATGAGCAACAGATTTGTGGCCGCCATAGGTATCAATTTTGAACCAGCTGCAAATAAAAGAACAGAAGGAATTCAAGCACTTTAAAATAATTAATTAAAAATGTAACATGCCTTGATTTTTGAAGGAATACTGGGTTTTTAAACCAACACAAGTATGCTTTCAAATGATTCTCAGAATGTTCGTGAGGTCCACAAAAACTATTGATACCTAAAAGATTACGCGGATTACCCGTATTTGAAATTCGAACGTCAGTAAACGCGCTTCATTACTGTGTTGATGTATTAGGTGTTCTGCGGTTAGAGATACTTCGGCGGTTTCACTATACGGACGTAAGTGTTTTTGAGAAAGTTGGTCGATTCCCAAAGAACTGTTTGATACTTTTTTGTATTAAACGGGAGATTCGTTTAGATGTCTGACCATTGGATTTGTGGTTTATTATTTGGTATCTGTCTTTTCATTCTCCTGTTCATTACCGTTGTTGGATGAGATGATCTAGATAAATGGGCACATTTGTTTAAATATTTAAATATTATGCTGATATCCAGACTCCTTGTGGGCGCGTGATAAAAGCGGGCATTAAGGGGGCTCATACGTTACCAAGTACAGGAATGGTATAAGGCACTCAAATTAAGAAGCTAATGAGAGGCGGAGGGTTTGAACGATATATTAAGAAATTTAGCACAACCGGTCGCAGTAAGTCAATCATCACACTGTACCGTCATTTAATCTTTTCGGGAATTGTCAGAATTTCACGCCCCATCTATACCCTGTGCAACTCGAACGCATGACTCGACTGTTGCCGGACTATGGTTGGGGCCACTGGATAGTGATGCATTTCTACTAATAAGTTAAAGAGCACCTAAAATCCAATTCAAATCATACATCTACTGCTCATTTGCAACATAGGCAACAATACCTAATCACTGGACTTCAGGGGACAAATAACCATCGGATTGTGACGCGACTAGAGAACAAAACATGCTCATGTACATCTCCTCGGCTACTTATGCTTTGCTCGTATTAGATAGTATTGGTTATATTAACAATACGACGTACTCATTTCAGAAACCTTGGTAGACGACCGGGTAATATATTTATGGTGATGGACAATGTTTCGAATGGACACAAAAGCTTTATCAGGTCTGATAAAATTTTTGCGTCAATAGCGAAGCGTTATCCATCCCCATGAATATATTAACTGGTCGTCCAAAAAGTTTTCTAAAATGATGACTTCCCGTTCGGTTCCAAATATGTTTCAGGATAGTGAGCTTATGAAGTATTGTACAGCAATTTAAATTAAATCAGCCATTAACACGATAAAGTACGGTAACTGGGAAATGAACGAACGAGCTTGCGTAAATTCATCAAGTATTGCTATTTGTAACTTGGTAAAAGTGCTGAAGGAACCCCGCTCATTTTGAGATAGCATCAATAGGGTTGATAGAAATATCCTCACAATTTCAGTGGGCAAAAGTGACTGCCCAAACTTAGGTAAAAGGTATGGTGCAAATCATATTAATTCAACCAGCAGCGTAATCTACCGTGGGGTGGTTTGCAATTCATATGGAAAAATATAAACTGTATACTACGGAGGGAAATCTAGTGGGGTTATATAAAGGGCATTCACATACGTATTTCAACCACGTGTTCTGGGCTACCATTCGCCATGCTTTAAGTAACTTAGCTTCCTTCTTTCTGGTATAGGAAGCAAAGCGTTAGTTCTGTCATAAAACTGTTTAAGATTTACTTGTAGTGAATCATTTAAAAAGAACTCACCTTCCGATGTAGTGCCAGGGGGCGCAGACACTAGATAGACATGTATGAACAAATAAATTAGCTTCGCGTTACTAAGGGGCATGGATAATCAACAAATAATACACGCAGTAAAGAGAGTGTTTTTCTCGGTTTCTACAACGGCGGATTGCTCTTTATTTGGTGTGTAGTAGCTTATCTGATTTACAACCATCCACTTTTAGAGCTTCAATGTGTGGTGGAATAACACAAAACTATTCTTCACACTGAAATGATTTATGGTAATAAACCATACGATAAGCATCCAATCTCGAAGGATAAATTGGCATGCAAATTCAAATTGCACATCTACCGCGTAATTGCAACATAGGCAACAATACCTATTTAATAACCGTCAGGGGAAAAATAACCATCGGTTTGTGACGGGACCAGAAAACAAAACTTGCCCATTTATACCTCCTCGGCTACATATGCTTTGCTCGTATCAGATAATATTGGTTATATTTACTCTACGACGTGCTTTTTAACAATTTAAATTAACTCAGCTATTAGCACGATAAGATACGATAACATGGAAATGAAGGAAAGAGCTTGCATCAATTCATCAAGTATTGTTATTTGTAACTTGGTAATAGAACTGAAGGAACCCCGCTCATTTGTGAGATAGCACCAATGAGATTGATAGAAATATATCATCCCAACTTGAGTGGACAAATTGACTGCCGAACCTAAAGTGTACTTTTGGATGGAAATCAGCTTAATAGAAGCAGCAGCTTTATCTACCGTGGGGTGGTTTTCTTTTAGTATGGAAAACATAAGCTGTATATAAAGGAGGGAAAACTAGTGGGGATATATAAAGGGCATTCATATACTGGTTTCACATAGGTGTTCTGGGCTACCATTCACAATGCTTTAGGTAACTTAACAACCTTCTTTCTGGTATATGAAGTAAAGCGTTAGTTCTGTCATAAACTGTTAAAGATTTTCTTGTAGTAAATCATTTAAAATAGAACTCACCTTCCGGTGTAGTGTCAGGGTGCGCAGACACTAGAAAGACACGTATGAACACATAGAGTAGCTTTGATTTACTAAAGTGCATGGATAATCAACAGATGTCGCACGTAGTCAAGATAGTGTCTTCCTCGGTTTCTACAACGGTAGACTGCTGTTTATTTGGAGTGTAATAGCTTAGCTCATTTACAACCCTCCAATTGTAGTGCTTAAATGTGTGGTGGAGCCACACATAACTATTCTTCACCCTGAAATATTTTATGTTATTATACCCTACGATTAGCGTACAATTGGAATGAAATATTTGCATGTAATATTTAGAGAAACGCTTCGATCAGTTTAGTTCATTGAAGTTCACATCACTTTCTTCAAAATATGTCACATGCACATGCTGTGCCGGGCACACAATTCGGAAAACTGTTAATACGCTTGTACTTTTTCATATGGAATTAACAGTATCAGATAGATACATGTAGCAATTGGATTTTATGACAGGACAAATATTTGTTTGCAATAGGATTTCATTCACTAAATAAAAGCAATGAAAATCTTCGTAGCTGAGTGCAGGGTTACGTGGAGTTGCAACATGAAGATATTAAAGGTTTCCAATCCTAAATTTTTCAGGTTAAAGCATAAATTCGTGCCCATGTAATGAGAAACAGTTTTGTAGCCAACATAATCATCATTGTTGAACCAGCTGCAAATAAAATAGCAGAAGTTATGCAAGAAGCTTTAATAATAAATTGAAAATGTAACATGCCTTTATTCTTGAAGGAATAATGGATATTTTAACCAACACATCTCAGCTTACAATATCCCTTAGAATAGTCGAGAAGTCCTCTAAACCTATTCATTAAGAGTAGTTTACGCGAATTACCCGCATTTGAATTTCAAACGTTAGTAATCACTCCTCATTACTCTGTTGATGTATTAGGTTTTCTGCGGTTAGAGATACTTCGGTGGTTTCACTAAACCGATGTAATTTTTGTTGTAATGTGTGGTCGATTCCCGAAAAATATTTCCTGCATTTTGTAATAAACGTGATTAGTTTATATGTCTGACCATTGGGTTTTTGGTTTATTATTTGGCATCTGCCTTTCCATTCTCCTGTTCATTTCCGTTGTTTGATGAGATGACTAGATCAATGGGCGCGTTTGATTAAATATTTAAATACTACGCTGATAACCCGACTCCCGTTGGGCGCTTGAAAGAGCCTGCATTCATTTTGCACATACCTTACCAATTACAGGATGGTATAAGGCACTCAAATTAAGAAGCTAATGGGTTGCGGGGGTTTGCAAGATATACTTAGAAATTCAGCACCACCGGTCGCATTAAGTCAGCCATCACACTGTACGGGCATGTAATCATTTCGGGAATTTCATCAATTCACTCCCCAACTATACCCTGTGCAACTCGAACGCAGAACTCGACTGTTGCCGGAGTATGGTTGGGGCCACTGGATAGTGATGCATTTCTACTAATAAGTTAAAGAGCATCTGAAATCCAATTTAAGTCATACATCTACTGCTCATTTGCAACATATGCAACAATAACTAAATAATGGCTGTCAGAGGACAAATAACCATCGGTTTGTGACGCGACTTGAGAACAATATTTGCCCATTTATATCTCCTCGGCTACTTATGCTTTACTTGCGTCAAATAATGTTAGTTATATAAACTCTATAACGTACTGTTCAACTATTTAAATTAACTCAGCTATTAACACGATAAGATACGGTATCTGAGAAATGAACGAACGAGCTTGCATAAATTCATCAAGATTTGTCATTTGTAAATTGGTAATAGAATTGAAGGAACCCCGCTCATTTGTGAGATAGCATCAATGAGATTGATAGAAATATATCATCCCAACTTGCGTGGAAAAATTGACTGCCGAACCTAAGGTGGACGTTAGGATAGAAATCAGCTTATTAGAACGAGCAACATCATCTTCCGTGGGGTAGTTTTTCTTTAGTATGGAAAACATAAGCTGTATACAAATGAGGGAAATGCAGTGGGGTATATAAACGGCATTCCTACACTGGTTTCAACCACGTGTTCTGGGCTACCATTCACAATGTTTTAAGTAACTTCGCATCCTTCTTTTGGCATAAGAAGCAAATCGGTTATTCTGTCATAAAACTGTTTAAGTTTTTCGTAAGGAATCATTTAAAGTAGAACTCACCTTCCGGTGTGGTGTCAGGTGGCGCAGACACTAGAAATAAACGTATAAACAAGTAAAGTAACTTCGCGTTACTAAAGAACATGGATAATCAACAAATAATATACGCAGTCAAGATAGTGTCTTCCTCGGCTTCTAAAACGGTATTCTGCTGTTTATTTGAAGTGTAATAGCTTAGCTCATTAACAAACCCTCACTTGTAGTGCTTGAATGTTGGTATAACATAACATAACTATTATTCTTCCTGAAATTTTAGTGCTATTTTTGCGTATAATTACTTCAATGTGCAATTGAAACTAAGCGTGGAATATTTATATGTGTCTATGTTTGGCGGATACCTGAAAGATGATGGAACCTTTCCTTACCTAACTAAATCGCATAACTATTACGACAATGTATTACTCATCTCCGGTTAAGCAGATGCGCTTATATATAACCTATCCAATTTCAGATATGAATGCGAAACCTATTAAATGCATCTGTATAATGTACCCGTGATAGCTTTCTCCGGACTTACCCATTTTATAGGTGGCCTCAAATGTATCTTTTTCCCCCTCACTTATTGCATTATATATGACCATCATTGTATTTGAGGTAGAAGTCAGTGATACGAGACTGTTTTCTGAATCTCCGGATACGAAATAGACGACCGGTGCACCACAATCGCTTCCATCCAGAAGACGCAGCCAGTTCTCTGTGTAGCTTATCTGGAAAATGTAACATATCTCTCCTGAAAATCTGTTGCAGTCTAAATTTGAATTCACGAGTTCAACTACGGTTAACAGGTCAGAACTAAATTATTACATTAGATGTTGGTAGTTTTCTGATGTGTCCAGGGCTTTACTTTCCAAAGGCGCACACCTATGCAGTTCGCCTACTTAAAAAATTGATTTCTGATGTAAGGGGATCCGTAGAATAATGCATGCTACATTGTCGTACACTGTTCGTAGAGTAGTGAAGCTACATGTGTAATTGTCAATTAGTTAATATGAACGTACGGATATATTTGTTAGATTGAAAGCAATCACTTTGCCGTATTCGACCGTAATTCTCCAGATGCATAGATAGTTACGTCCTTCTTTTCCTTGATACGAGAGGTTTCCAATTTCTGCTTTTATGTCTTTCCCACATTGAACTGAAATGGACGTATTGAATGATAACTACACGGCGCATGACGCTTTATTCAAGTTAATGTGTACGCGTTTGTGGCTTTATGTAACGCATTAACTGATGGTTGTTTGTTCTTTGGATTTATTAGCTCCCACTTTTAAGAACGCTGGTGCTTTAACAATACAAACTCGGTGAAATGCATATGACAATCGGTGGCACTCAGACCAAAGGACCTTTCTGCCCAAGTGATTAAACAATAGCCATGAGACGTATAGCTACTACGGCATAACTGAAAATAAAAATTCGTAAATTCCAAGTTGAAACGAAGCATAAACGACAACTACGGGAGCGCGCAGTTCCTATTTTAGATCAATTTACGAACAGCTCTTTGGACTTCTGTAAGACCAACAGCGAGTACGGAACTCACCAAAAATATTATTTTCCGCTGCAGAGTAATGGAAAATTACATGGTTAGAAAGTATCCCAAATGACAACCTAAATCTTGATTAAATATTTAAACTCGGCGTCTGTCCCACTGGACACGAAACCACTCCATACATCCCACCTATGCTTTTGTCCAGTTGTGCGCTCGCAACATTATGGAGGTAATTACTTCCAGTGCAGTATTTCCTACAAACAGTAAATACTTGCCCGTCTGGCAACAAATTGTCATCACAATGCGGTCGAATGAAATCTCTGTCAGACGCATTACATTTCGGAGACTAGTCAGCCCCATTCTGCCAATTGGATATGCGCTTGACAAACAATGCATGGAACCCAAGGTAATTTACAATACCTTCCATCGAAAATAAAACAACTGCTAAATAATTTAGTCGAGAAATATACTTCATGCAAGGTCATACCAACATAGACAATTTATTCGCTGCCAAAAGCATAAACATCGAATGCCGGTGCATCTAGAGGCGCAAGCCATCATTTCGACCAGCAGATTAAGCGCTTAATAATAATAAAATAGGGTGCTAGTTAGCTAAGTCTACCTATGCCTACCAATCAAGGCAGAAGACACCTAGCATGCATTTAGAAATACAACTGTTCTACGAAGCTTTGCGTATCAGTACATGATCACATTGATGATGATGATAGCCTGGAAGAACGTGTGCGCGGCATTAGCAATATTAGTTTCAAGATAATTGTTCAAATTATGTGGATCGATTTTAATTCGTGATGAAAGACCAACTTAAAATTACACACCATCAACTAATATCAGCTTCTAAATGTATTCAGGTAATCATGCAAGAGGTTTGTATGCTATGAGTTCAGTGGAGTTTAATAGACCAAAAGTTTTAATCGGAAAATTGATCTTGCAAGTTAATGCAAACATTAGAGAATGAATGAACTCACGAAAAGGTAAGACCGGTTCTGTTTCGTCTATAGTGCAAAGAGGTAGATTTTTACATGTTTTGACACACAAGACGCGTATAGTGCAACGAAGAGAACTAGCGTGTTTAGTGTATTCTTTTCCGAGTTCAACCAGTCTGCCAGGCAATTGGCTTGAGATGTAAAAATCTTTTGCGTTTATAAAGCTTCAAATATCAGAAAAACGTGATTAAACTACACATTCTAAAAGCACCGTGCACGATACCGTGCCTCAGTCCGAAATCCATAGAAAATGCTACTTACTAGCGACGTTCACAGAAAATGTAAGTAAAAGAAAAAGAAATTATGTGAGCATACACACGTAAAAATATTCATATACGACCTGCATGTGCGGAAGCAGTAATCTTTGGAAATGGTGGTGTCTTGCTGATGGAGACAAGATGATTTCTGATTGTTCGCATATGCAAGTTATTTTAGAGCTAGGCAAAACAGTAGATTATAGTAGACGCCCTTATACTTGCTTGTACCTGTGTGGGTCAATCAGTTTGACAAACGTGCGAAAGATTTTGTAGTGTTGCTTTTATCCCGCAATCTACCCTAATATGAATTCACAGTTCTAATCATTTAACTCGTACATTGAATGCTACGTCAACCTGCACGGTACAACAACATACAAGTAAATGCAGGGAATGCGATGTTTTGAATGAAGATACTGCCAGGCCATATGAAAATTAGTATTGATTTAGTTTGTATTAGAGCAAAGCAAACGATTCTTCTTTTTCATTTATAGGGTAGAGGAAAACGGCCACGACTTCATTAAGGCCGATTCATAGCAATATCGCTGCAAAGTTGACTGCGATTATTCTTGTTTACTGCTGTTAACAGACACTAATGAAAGTTTGTTTCAGACAATGGTTTTCGGTTATCGACCTATGCAAATGACTTTAGATTCGAGAGAAATTGCTAAATTAAGTTGGAGGTTCCTCCTGCAGCTTTGCAAACATTGCAGTACAGTTGTTCAAACGCTTATCATCAGTAGCTATTTGTCTATTCTAACTTGCAAATTTAGGGGCGCATATCCTAAAGAAATAACTAAAGGCATCCAAAGATTCTTATGCGTCGCTCTCACGAGGCTAAGATCAGTTGTAAGCGATCCAAATTGGCCACGCTTGTCCGCAACGATGAAGCCATGCGGAGGATAGTTTTGTAGATGCTGTACAGACACTTCAATGTGCAGTGCAAAGTTGAACAATGAACAATGAAAATGATTTATCACGGGATAAAACCGTAGGATGGTTGCGGTGAATATGCCGAAATCAAACTATGTCTGGGTCATCTATTGAACGTCTGCCAAGATGAATACTTTGATACTTAAAATCAGTGTCAAAATAATAAAAATTATCGAGCTTAAACGTTCATAAAAACACTGGAGTGCAGTGATCTTTGATGTAAGGAGTGAGGAAAGTAAAATATGGTCACTCACTTGGGTCCATTTGATAAATAAATCCTGTTGAAAGGCATGCTTGCCGTAATCCACAATAGAGGAGTTTAGGTAACAAAATGCTGGGAGCTAAGAGCAACAGCTAATATTTTTTTGAAAATATCCATGGTAGGGGAGGATACAACTGAGTCTGGGAGTGCTTTCCAGGGTTGGCAAACCCGAAAAGAAAAGTGATTCCGTCAACACTATAGACGGCTATATTGCTCCTTCAAATTTAAGCACTTACCTCTGAGATGCGTGTTGTGGCTAATTTTCAGCAAATGGCGGCGTACGTGGTTGGGGTCACTCAGTATCTGATGCGCTTATATGAGATCGCCGCGCAGCTTTCGATAGCGTCCGCTGAAAATTCCCAGCAACTTCAGCCTTCTGTGGTAAGATTGATATCGCAGGCCCTTAACATTCTTTGTCGCTCTTCGTTGTGCTGCCTCTATCGCTTCTACGTCGTGCTTCAACCAAGGTTGCCAAGCTTGGATAGCGTATTCAACATGCGGTCGTACGTAGGATTTGTGCATCATTGGGAACATGTATTTGTCAAATCTCCCGAATGCTCTTCGCAGCATGCCGTTTTGCTGGTTGTCTCTTTTCGCAGATACCTCAGCCTGTTTTGAACAGTTGCGATCCCTCTGCACGAGCACACCAAGGTCACGTTCCTGGGGGCATTTTGCAATCCGTTTGTCCCAAGTAAGTAGGTGTAGTTATGTATGTGGCGTAATTGTACAACGCGACATTTGTCTACATTGAACGGAAGGGCGTTTTGAACTGACCAGTTCGACACTGTGTTAAGATCGCACTGGAGTCGTTCATGGTCTTCCGGTCACCTGATCCTTCGCCATATCTTGGTATGTCAGCAAAACATAGGAAATCGGAAGTAATTGATCTCGCCAAATCGTTAATGAACTCCAAAGATAAACGACGTCGAAGAACCGAGCATTTGGTACTCCACACGCCGCATCGATTACATGAGAAAATGTTTCTTGGACTCTTACCACTAACCGTCGTTCTTGTAGAAAATTGCCAATCCAAATCAGGATTTGGTGGCCAATTCAGTAATTTCCAGGCTTCTGTAGAAGAATGCGATGGTTTAAGCGTTCAAACGCTTTTGAGAAGTCCAAGTAGTTGACATCGACTCCTACTCCATCATCAACAGCTTCAGTTCAGCTATTACATACAATTAATAGGTTAGTATTACATGAATGCTTTCCACGAAAGCCATGTTGCTCTGAGGCAATTAACTTGTGGCTTTCCAGGGATTGAATCAGCGTTTCTGCGATGATTGACTCCATCACTTTGGACAGTCAGATAAGTAGTGTTATTGGACGGCAGTTGGCAGGATCAGTGCAACTACCTCCTTTATGGATAGGAGTGATGACCCTTCGCTTCCATATTGGTGGAATACGGTTCTCTTCTAGACATCGCTGATAAAAATAGCCAGTGGTGCTGATAGATCACTAGCTACCGCCTGCATAGCATTTGTTTGGATTTTGTCAGCTCCGGGAGAACTGTGGATACGCAAGGATAACTAATTCAACACGGCTTCCGCAGTGAAGGTGATGTTTTCTAAACCAGATTTTGGAGTATTAGAAATGAGGATAATGTTCGGGTTCGTTGCCTGCTGGAAAGTTTGGGAGTAATGAGGCCGTAGGAGATCAGCTGTTTCCATTGCTGATCGCTTGCACCCATTAGCCGTGACTAGCGCTGGAATCCCCGCTTCACCTTTCGAATGCCGTTAACGTGACTCTACAGCAGTTTGCGGTTAGTTCAGAAGCTATTCATTAACTTCTGCTGATGCGTGACCTTGGCTTCGGGGATCAGTTTCACACAGAATTCACGATGTGTCACGTATGCAGTTCATGTTTCGGCATTCGGACAGTCCTGGTGATCTCGCGATGCCAAATCCCTCCGGGACATACATTTACGTGTTCTGTTCCTCAGGAATGACATACGCTTGCTTTTGAGTTGAAAGAACTTATGTTTTGATGCGTGCGCTACCAGTGTACTAAACGTCCTTGTAAGTGTTTCCCAGGCAACATCTGGGTGTATTCGGTTAAGACAGTCCAAGATGTATCTTTAACAAGCTTAGACAACACATTTTAGTGCGTGACAGTATGCAATTTATCCTTTTCCTTTTTTCAGGGTACTCCTCCTAGCATATATAGTCAAATATTAGAGTAACATGATCCCTACGACCCAATGGTGTGCTTGTAACTATCCCGTCAACCATGAGTGCTTCGTTAGTTAGCACAAGATCCAGTATCGACAAATGGTTAACAGTTCGA
>CALYDF020005632.1:0-14165 GCA_944474145.2 Dicrocoelium dendriticum | reverse complement strand
CGGCCTGCTCTTCCTAATCCGAGATTCCCGTTCTGCAGTGAGGCGACGAACGATAATCGAGGCCAGTAATTTTGTCACAACTGGCGTTAGGCTAATACCCCTGTGGTTCGCACAGTCTGTGCGACTGCCCTTCTTGTATATTGCCACTATAATCGATTCGCTCCAATTAGCCGGCACACTCTCTTCGTTCCAGATACGTCCGAATAGGGAGGTCAGTGCTTTGCAGAGGACCTCACCACCATCCTTAAATAGTGCAGGTGGTAGGGAATCCGGGCCAGCGGCACGAAAACGATTAAGGGCTGTGATCGCGTTTCGGACTTCGGCCTCCGTCGGAGGCTCTAAACTAACCGTCCATGGCTCGTCCTGCATCACCTGAGTAGGAAGAGGTCCGGGAGCAGGGGGCCAGCTGAACTGATGTTCAAAGTGCTCAGCCCAACGAGCCATACGGCGCTCCTTATTGTGTATCAGCGCACCCGCGCTGTCCCTGATTGTCTCACTGACGCCTGGTTTTCTCGGACCAGTGGTGCGTATTAGCTGGAAGAGCTTCCGGTAATTGCCTACTGCTCCTGCCTCCTCCATTTCTTGAGCCCGACTGGTCCACCAGGCTTCCTTGTCAGCACGTAGGCTCCGCTTTAATTCACGCCTAATAGCCCGTCTGGTCACATTGTGTTCAGAACCAGTCGGGAGGTGCCTTCTAGCTTCCAAAAGGTTCACGGACCTCTCGGATATCCAGTGACTGGTGCGATGACGACTGATAGTGCCACAAGCAGATGCTCCTGCGTCGTGCATAGTGGCCGAGATCTTATTCCACTGAAGTTCAGTATCATTAGGACAAGACAGCGAGAGTTCGCTATGCAGTGCTTCTTGATAGGCTTGCCTGACAGAGGGCTGGGACAATTTCTCCGTTGCCAATCGGGGGAGATACTTTGTGCGCCTTCCGGTAAAGTTCATGGAGAAACGACAGCGCACCAAGGCATGGTCAGAGTCGACACAGGTACTCCAGTACGAGCGGCAATCCAGAATGGAACCGCGCCACCTGTAACTTATGGCTATGTGGTCAATTTGGGTCCATCGCTGGCCAGCTACAGGTGGACGCCAAGTGGCACTTCGGCGCCCACTGTGTCTAAAAGCAGTGCTAGTAAGAAACAACTGGTGCTCCGCACACAGTTGCAGCAGACGCTCGCCGTTGTCAGTCCGTTCGGAGTTAAGTCCATACTTACCACCCAGCTGTGCTTCTGAAGAGCTCAGACGCCCTACTTGTGCGTTCATATCCCCTGCAAGTACTATAATATCTGAACTAGTAGCACTGCGTAGCAGCGTGTTCAGTTCGTGATAGAAAGTGTCCTTGACTGCATTAGAACTGCAGTCCGTGGGAGCATAAGCAGAAATCACAAACAAACAGCGTTTTGTTTTACTTCGCGAATTCACCTTAGCTGATGTCGTCAAACGGGCTGCACATAAACGACTGTTCACCGGAATCCAATCAACCAACGATAACTCAGCCTTGGAGCTGAGAATGATACCTACACCAGCTTGACCGGTGAGTGCCGCATCGGCGTCTCCGGATGCGTGCAACCAATAACGAGAGGATAAGCCGGGTGCAGTCAATTCAATAACCCCGTTAGGGTCATTAATCCTAGTTTCGGACACACAACACACATCAACACCCAGTGTGTCCACTGACTATATGACGCTAATCAACGTGCGGAAGAATCAAGTCTCCAATGACCAGAAAATTTGGCGCAGCGCCCGCCGCGTGCCTAAATTAACTTTTCAAATTCGTTATTTTCTTCTCGTGAGGAAGCTGGACCGCGGTAGACATATACCATGATTTCTAGCCTACCACCTGCTCTCAAGAAACAAGACACCAACTGAAGGTTTGCAGTGCTTATGGTGAATGGGGCCTCCCAATGCTTGTATTGAGACTACAAGCAAAAGCACTTCACCACCCGTTTGGTTTTCAGATCTATGTACTCCGTAACCAACAGTCAGATAGTAGGTCGTTAGTAGAGTCAGTTGAAGAAAGCCAGGTCTCTGTCACAGCGATCACATCAGCACATTTACAGCGCAACATCAGTTCACCCCAATTATTTCTGGCACTGCAGCAACTGGTGTACCACAAACTTAATCGTTTCTGACGAGGTTTTTCTTCTCGGGTCATAAGGCCGAGGGGATAACCCGTTTGTGCGTTATGTTACTGCTACCATCCGCTTGAGCAGTTGAAATAACTTGGGGCTCCGGTGAAGCATCAAGTGGCAATTTCTTATCTGGTTTACTCCGCTTTGGTTTTTTGGGTAAACACCTGACCGGGGTCTTCTTCCTTAACTGAGTGAGCTTAGCAGCAGCGTCTTTTAATTTATCGGTAGGGTTAAGCTCAAGTTTCTTAGTATACTTATTTTCAATACAAGCTAGTGAAAAAGTGAGACAAGTTATGGGTCTTGGTATCGATGATACTATGGAGGAGTCAAGTTTCTAAGAGCGCACATCTTGTGGCTCCCTCACATCGTGGCTTTCGTTTTCTACCATTAGGACGAGAACTGTGTTGTCTGCAAGAGCGACTTTACCTACAGTTATGTACAAACGATAGTGTGGTCCTTCTGCGTCCTGAGTGGAAAGGTGATGTGAGCAGTCAAGTGCACTTGTAAGGAGGCTTTCACAAGCTGTTTCCTGAGGCAGCGGTGTAATGCAGGGATTCCAGAAGTCGGAGCCGCACCTTTGATAGCGAAATTAGTAATGGTGTCTTCCGACGGGTTTATGTGTGGGTCTTTGGCTTTCGAAGTAAGAGTGTTGCGATTTGATACCGCCCACTAGTTTCCTGAAGCAGAGGTGTAATGCAGGGATTGTTGACAGGCATCCCAGGAAGCTGAGTAGCACTTCTGGTTGTGAATTTAGTAGTGTCTTCAGGCGAATTTGTGTGTGGGTCTTTAGCTCTCGAAGTAAGCGTGTCCGGTGCGATTTCATACCGCGCACTAGTTTGACTAGCCACTAAGCTTAGCAATGCTAAACAGAGGTTCAGCAATAAGTCCCGGTGAATGGGGTCCTTAAATTCAACCAATATAGGCTGCACAAGTTCACGTCGACGCAGAAAACCGGCTTTTCTCCAACTGCCGACTAGAGGTACCCTCTTAATACCTACATATATCGGTATTCCGGCTATACCAAGAGTATCGTGTATGCGCCGTTCGTCCAAATCACACCGAGCCCTGCTTTTATTTATACTTGGTTCCTCTCGGTTCATCGTAATAAGGCTGGACCTTAGCGTGGTGCAACAGTTTGCGTGCCCCAGAGATCCACTGAGCTATGCTGGGTAGTTTTTTCACTTTCAGAGCCACCCATACCAGATTGGTCAATGGTTAGAGGCCAGACAACCTCAGTCTCCTGGTTCTCCAGGTTGGAATGAGGGTGGCTCCTTATTCCATAAAACAGGCTCTCTGTAGTCCAGCGCTAAAACCCTGCCGCCTTGCGGTAAGGTTTTTGAACCAAAGGCTTTGGTTGAGAACCCTAATCGTTCTCCTGTCTAGGCCTGGGTAACCTGACAGTATTCTGCCCACGCAATATAATGAATCTTTCCTCTAACAACTTCCTGATACTCTGGCTGTCGCAGACGATAATCAACGGCGCCCTATCTGCTGCATCGAGCAGGGTGGATAGGGTATGGGTGCTACTGCTCAGGTCTTCCCGTCTTCTTATTTCCCTTCTTGCGCTTCTTCAACCTTACCTTCCCGCTCCAACTTTACTTTTATCACCCCATTTTCAATCCCCAATTCTTAGCCCTCCCCCACCTTGCTTCAATAGTCGCTTGTCTTCTAGTCTCAATTCACGCACAGTAGCAGAGTGTCGCTCCAATCCAGTCGACAAGTGCATGTTTAACCAAGCGGACAAAGTCAGTTCATCCGTTTCCATTTGGAGTCCTCGATCCTGGCTAAGACTGGCATGCCTGAACGTGCGCACTTTGCTATAGTGTGGCCAACAGGCAAAGCGGTTATGCCACAGCCGAATTTGGTCTTTTTGTTAATACAAGCGTAGAGGTTTTAAGTCTGGACACAGACTGTTCTGCCAGACTCTGTTCATATTGCAGCCTCCTCTCCTTTTTCGTAGTACATTAGTTCCTGAGTATCTGGTAGTTTGAATAGTCCGAGGCCACTTGAACTGAGTTGAAACGGATCCAGCTGCTTTCGTTGATTCATTGGAAGCGTATTTCCCGATCAATCCAAGGAGCTCTCGTGTGGGGCTTTGTTCTTGTGTTTGAGACCACTTTTTCAATGAGCTGGTTTATTTTAGAGCGCAGAAGTCTCCAAGCACTATCGAGGACAAGAGCTTGTGGGCTATTCCAGTCCAGCATGCTAGCCGCCTCTCTTAGGTAGGTAGGATTGGTACGCCAGTTTCGGTGGTAAACCGTTCGGTCTCGACTGACAAATCATCGCGTCCATGTAAAGAGGAGAGTACAGTGATCATTATGAGCATTCGGAGAGAGTGATCAATCCAGAGATGTCAGAAGGTACAGATGAGAGTATCAAATTAAGAATGTGAGGTGTCTGGCCGTGGAGTATTCTAGTGAGCATGGATACGTGCTGAGATAGGTTGGCATCAAGGACTGATCCAAGAAGACTAGAATCAAATGGTTCTGCATAGAGTCCGCAGTGGAGAAGACCCCAGTCAATACTAGGCGCATTGAAGTCACCCAATATTAGGCAGTCCCTGCCACACCCATAGGTTTTGACTGAATCCAAAACGCGGTTGCCGTTACCCGACGGGGCCTTGTACACCACCCCGATGGTAAGGGGTTTGCATCCGTCGTGGATCCGACACCAGAGCATTTCTATCCCGTCGTCAGTAACAGTTTCAATGGTATGCACCTTGAGTTCAGATCTCTAGTATAGTATTACACCGCCCCCGGTTCTCGCCCCATTGCAATCCACCCGTGAGAGCTGATATCCAGGGACATGTACCGCTCCATCCGGTATATCCGAGGATAGCCATGTCTCTGTAAAGATAAGCAGGTCTAGGCATAGCTCCGAGGTGGTACAGAGGATTTTGTCCAGTTTGTTCCTGATGCTCCGGACGTTGGCAGACATCACCCGCTGTCCAAGTGTTGTCTTTGATCTTACGACTCGGGCAGGACTAAGAATGGTCTCCAGAGAGTTCTCAGATTTCTCTCCACCACGCGAAAATTTACGATGTGCAGATTGGTCTCACAGTTAGCACTTTGGTTCCTCGGTTCATCAGCGGCCGTTTTCATTCTGACACGGTCCTCTGGACAAAGGTCTAGCAGGAAAAGAACATTTGTCCCTTGAGGAGTGAAGTCTGCTTAAGAATGCTGCAACATTCAGCTTCGTCTTGGCAGACTTTTAAATGGGCGACTTTTAGAGGTGTCGTCCTCATCATCATCATCATTATACATGTCAGCTAGAGGTGGTAAAACACCTCCGCTATTGTACCGCAATACATAAAGGAAATGCATACATACAATACATAAAGGAAAAATAAATACGACAGTTGCATGCCAGCTGAGCTACCAGCAACGGATAGACATCGTTCCGGTAAGCTACCAGCCAGCTACTAGGCAAAAAATTATTATGTTTTACCCTACGAAATGAGATCGTAGATGGAGGGGGAGGCTAAAAGTAATGGGGAGGGACAAAGAAACTCACAGCAGGAACGCCACTGAGGTCGGCTCCTTGCCATGTCAGCAAGTGTATCCAGCCAAACGTGTTCACCGTCTTTTGGACCCCAACCAGGGAGCCGTGAAGCTCCAACCGAGGCTAGCTCCGTAGTGAGGGACTTCATTCCTCTGGACCAAGTCATCGCTTGGCCACCTCTCCTCTTCTTCCACCCACATCCCCGGTGAGCAAACAGCGCACGTCGAGGAAGTCGGTGGGCTGGCATGCG
Source organism: Dicrocoelium dendriticum (assembly GCA_944474145.2). Classification (NCBI taxonomy): domain Eukaryota; kingdom Metazoa; phylum Platyhelminthes; class Trematoda; order Plagiorchiida; family Dicrocoeliidae; genus Dicrocoelium; species Dicrocoelium dendriticum. The sequence goes on along the minus strand of CALYDF020005632.1, from coordinate 8,276 downwards.
CAACACGTGGCCCAGCCATCGGAGCCTGGTGCGAGAAATAACAGTGCTGAGCGGTTCGTTCCCTTTTCTGGGCCGTAAACAAGGCGTCGAACACGCTCGTTACTCACGCGGTGTTCCCACCAGATGTGCGCCAAACTGCGAAGGCACCGATGGTCGAACGTAACTAGCCTCTTTATGTCCGCCGATCTTAGGGGCCAGGTTTCGCAACCGTACAGTAAGGTCGAACGTACCGCCGCATTGTACACTCCACCCTTCAAGGCGAGAGTAATGTCGCGCCGCCGCCATACGTGGCGAAGGTCAGCAAAAGCACTTCGAGCTTTTGCCATACGGTTCGTGATCTCGTCTTCGATCCCAAGGGCTTGATAATGAGTCGAAAGGAGATACTGTTGATCCCAGCTTCTCTAGCATCGAAAAGTAGAGACCATACATTCTAAGGAAGCTGTCGTCTAGTATGCTCTTTGCTGGTGTTGAGTTGTCTGATGCTGGAGCATTGATGATAATAAGACATGAGCAGGTGAGATGCTTCCCGACGGGCAACAGTGTTCCTTCCAGCGTAGTGGAGAGGGCACGGCCCTTTCCTTTTGGGCGTAGAGCAACCGGACCTAGACAAGCACACAGATAAGACAGTTGTTTCGCAGTCAGTTAGAGTTTGTGCAGGAGTAGTAGGCCCGCCGAAATGGCGTAGGCCCGTCAGAAGCTTCTTGCCCCTAACCACTGCTTACGCCTTTGGAGGCATTGTGCTGAAGACATTGGTAAAGATCATGACCAATGTTACAGCACCTTATGCACGTCGGTCTCTCGCAGAGGGCACACTGGATGGCCTTTGACGGGGAGGTGACACTTTTCCCACAGTCCACACACTTGGATTCAGATTCAGATAAGACTGGAACGATAGAAAATCACTAGAGTGTTCTTCTTAAACAGATCGTTGAACCAGGTGCTACGAGATCTTGATGGATCTAAAACGAAACACCCGAACCACACCCCGGTCAACCAATTACTGCCGACGTTCCCTGCATTGGAAGTCCCCGCTGTGTAGGTCACGTGAAGTGAAGAAAACGTGAAAAGTGGAAGATAAAGAGGAAGGAAGGCCATTTAAATGAAGGATGACACTAAAGAGTGAGGAGAACAACAGAATATGAACCCAAAGTTGGAAAATAGATATGGTCAAGTGAGGAGAAAGGTTTCGTGCTGCCACCCAAAAGCGTCTAACTGACGCTGGAAACTTCTAACTGTAGGTTGACTGACTACACTTTCTGGAAGCGAGTTCCAGCGCTCGATAACTCTACGCCATAACCAAGTTTCCGCCCCGATCCGGCCGGAACGCGGCTTGTGTAGCTTCATGGGATGACCGCGAAGACAAGGCAACCTAGCCGGGCTAAATAACCAGCTCAAGCCCGGTCCAACCTTCCCTGTTAAAATGCGGTAATTAAGGATTAAGTCTCCTCGAAGCCGTCGGTAACGCACTGGATACATACCCCAGCTAAATAGACGCTCGGAATATGTTGGCCCCCGTAACCGCTCGAGCAATTTGGTACTTACTCACAAAACACTCTCGAGCTCCATTTTGTCCCGAACAAGGAAGAGCGGGCAAGCGTAGACGCAGTATTCCAGTTGGGGTCGAACGGAAACAGAACAGCTTCAGAAAAATGTCGGCAGTTAAAACCCAAAAATAACGGCGTATTAACCACAACATTTTAAAACCCCTACTTGCGGCCTTCTTCCAGTTGTCACCCGAATGCAAAGACGAGGAATGGACGACGCCTAGATTTACCCGATTGGAGACAAGGGGGAGTTCGACCCCACTGAGCACGTACCTCGAGGGTGGGAAAGTTGCTCCTATTCGAAGAACGGAACTTAGCCTCATTAATGGGTAGTAGCCACAAAGTAGACCAGTCCCAGAGTCTGTCCAGAGCATGCTGAATGGCCTCAGAATTCCAGGGACATTTACAACATTCCATAGCTTAAGGTCATCAGCAAACAATAGGGGATGATACCCCAAGCTCTTCTGGGAGATCGTCTACGTATATGAAGAACAGCATCCGTCCAAGGAGCGAGCCCTGTGGATCACTGCTAAGGACCGCTTGCCTAAATGATAAGCTGCGACCCACACGTACATACTGCTCGCTTCCCTGCAAGAATGCAGATACCCAGTGAAGGGCGCGGCCAGATACGCCGTAGTTCAGCTTTTGTGATAGCCTCAAATGGGGTACCTTAACAAATGCTTTCGAGAGGTCGATGAAAAGCACATCCACTAAGTGGCCATCGTCCACTGCCTCAGCTAAGCTGCACGGGCAACCATAAAATTCGTCAGACAAGAAAACCCCTACTGAGTAGATTAAATCTGGTCAGGTGACTTTCCAACGAATCTCTCACCAGATTTTCAAGCAATTTGACCACGACGCTACTCAGACTGACTAGCCTATAAGTGGCTGACAGACTGCTGTCGCCATTTTGAAGATAGGACAGATGACATTCTCTTTCCATTCAGAAGGTAATGTAGACCTGTCATGTGACTTATGAAACACCATCGTCAGCGGTCCACTTAGTTCCACCGCCAACTCATACAGTAGCTTCTGGTGAATTGAATCAGGTCCAGCTGCTTTAGAAGGGTTCAGTTATTGCAGCAACCTAAGGACTTGCATTTCCACCACAGTAAATTCAGCTAAATGAGAAACCTCAGGTAAGCTGGGGACAAGTCCAACGCTAGTCAACGCGGCCACAGCCACAAAAGCCTCCGCATACTGCTCACCAAGTACACGAGCCTTGTCCGAGTCCGCATACGTATGAGTTTTATCGACCCGCATCAAAGTTGGAATTAGCGAATTTGGACCACAGCCTCTCTTAACATAAGCGAAGAACTTCTTCGGATTCTCCGAAGCTCCATCAGCCAATTCCCTTTCGTACAACAGCCGAACTTTCCTTAAGTGTTGCTTACATCAATTTCTAGCATCGCGTAACCTATCATAGGTTTTAGTTGATGGAGCCGCACGGTAGGTCCTCCAGCACCTATAACGCTTCTGAAGCAGGTACTTTCCAGTGGTATCTATCCATGGGGGCCGTGTTCGCGTCTCTTCTCCTCGGAAGCGGGATGTAGGGAGTAGACACTTCCGTAAGATAAGACTTAAGGCCGCCTGAACCGTATCAACCACCGAGATTTCGTAACGCAACCCAGAAACCTTGATTTGCATTGCTTGATAGTTAGCACGCCATATGTTCGGATATGGCTCAGCGATGCTCTGGTGACGCCAGATCAGAGCACACCTGAATGATAAACAGACATGATCACTGACACCTAAGGGAGAGCTGTAAGTGATGTCACCTAGGAAGTCTGGTGACTTAGCAAAAACTAGATCTAAAATAAACGGTACTTGGGCATCCGCGTATCTAGTGCGGAGGTCCACGAACTGATGCAACGGTACTTGTGGCGTAAGCTCAAGAAGATCGGCACCGAAAGTACCTTCCGCCGAGTTTCAAGAAAGGTCTGCCCAGCAAACTTCCGGTAGATTGAAGTCCCCTAGTATCAAATACCTGTTTGAGTTAAGCACCTCTTTGGATGCACTCCCAGGGCTTCTATACACAGTTACAGCTGTGAGTTGAGCCAAGGAAGTGCTAATCACTGCGCACAGATCTTTGACAGTTTTATCTGCCGATTGAAACATGTAGGTACACAAAAAGGCAAGTCCACAGCTAACGTAAAGTGCAACGCCCCACCTTGTCGGCCTGCGAAGCGATCATATCTAAACAGTGCGTAGTCAGACAGATGTACTTCACCGTCCGTGATGTCCTGAGACAGCCACGCTTCAGTGAATGCGAGGTAAAGCCTAACACCGCACACACGGAGATGAAATTCGTACTTGATAGAGTAACACAAATGGAACAACAGTTAAAAAGCAGACTTGCATACAAAGTCCATCGTCGCCGGGTAGAAACAGTACTCCGCCCCGTGACCGCCGCCTGACCATCAATAGGGTTCCTGAATCCAACCAAGACACCGCTGCTGAGAGAATACTCGATGATCAAGCCTTCCTCAAGAGAATGGTATCAAAACTGTTCGATAAGGGCGATCAAGGGATTAATATCATCTTTGCTTTTCGCCTTGGGAAAAAAAACAGATGACCCGTCTAAGTTGCGCCCACTGAAAATCGTTTGTTAGGATGAGAAAGAATGCCGGCGTATCCTGAGACGGGCTTCATGACTCAAACGGGCAAAATTTTATGTTCTGAAAGACCTCTTATCAGTAGACCGAGTCAAAATGAGACAAGCTATTATTGAGCTCCAAACTCGTCCAGCGGATGGCGAAACCGACCCCACATTGTGGATTTTCGCGTAGTGCAGAAAACTCCGTGAGCTCGATGGAGGCCAATCCTTCTTTAAACCGGACCCCAAGCATAAATTCCGGACTAAGTGTGATACCTGCGAACGTGCGCAGTCTCAAAAGAAAGCTAGATGGGGTTCAACACCTTATTTCAGAGTAGCGACCTGATGTAATGGCGTTCACAGACTTTGCTGTCATCAAACATGTCGGACTCAGAGGCTTAAATTCCAGGTTATCAGCTCTTTCGATCTGATTGCTCCAGTCGAATATTTGGAAGTGGGGTAATCATCTATTCCAAATCCTACCTCAAAGTTAAAATCCTTAAAACAGACTGCGACAACGATGATGCGTCAGAAGTACTCTGGTGTCGAATTCACGATGGCTTGCAGTCGTTGACGGTCGGAGTAGTGGAGCAGTCTACAGAACTCATCAACAGCTGGCTTCTACCTCCTGCACTCAGTAAGAAATAATGCGAAGGGCACGAACTGTCTGCTCATGGGGGATTTCAATGCTCCGGAATCAACTGGGACCTAATTCATAGTGGTCTCCCCAAAGAGTCCTTTGAAGCTCGTCTACTAGACACCATCATCGAAGGTAACCTCACGCAGCACGTCCTAATACCAACACGGATGTTCGCAGGTCAAACATCGCACCTTCTAGACCTGGTGCTCACTCCGGCCCCATCTGATGTCTCCGACCTAACGATTCTCCATCCGCTTGGCAAAAGGGACCACTCTGTCATCTTCTAGTGGACACAATGCCTTAAAATACATGACCAGCGGCCACGTCATCGCAACTTCTGGCGGGCCTACCAGTCTAGACTTAAAGCAGCGGCACGCACCCTGGATTAAAATATTCCGCAGTCTTTGGATCTCGACGGTGCATGGCAGCTTCTACGATCCAAGATGATGCTACTCATCGAACAACACGTCCCATATTGCAAAGCCAGGTCTTACTACAAAGCCCCCTCCCCTTGGATTGATAGAGAAAGCGGACCCTTAATGAAAAAAACCGAAACTGTGGGATCACTACAAAATCGCACAACTAGCATCGAACTAGGCAAAGTACAAGGCTAGTAAGGAATCTTCGCACCCTGAAAAAGCGAAACAAGCGGCTCCAGTACGAACACAGCTGGTCCCAAGAAGCTCTTCTCATACCTGCCATCGCAATGAGGCTGGACCTTACCGTGGTGCGATGGTTTGCGTGCCTCAGAGATCCATTGAGCTATGCTGGGTGGTGCTTTTGCACCTTCAGAGCCACTCATACCAGATTGGTCAATGGTTAGAGGCCAGACAAACTCAGCCTCCTGGTCCTCCAGGTTGGGGGTTGGAATGGGGGTGGCTCCTCATTTCATAAAACGGGCTTCTCAGTCCAGTGCCATAACCCGCTGCCTTGCGGTAAGGTTTTTGAACCAAAGGCTTTGGTTGAGAACCCTAATCGTTCTCCTGTCTAGGCCTGGGCAACCTGACAGTATTCTGCCCACACAATACAATGAAACTTCCCTACAACAATTTCTTGATGCTCTGGCCGTCGCAGAGGATAATCAACGGCGCCCTATCTGCTGCATCGAGCAGGGTGGATAGGGGTATGGATGCTACTGCTCAGGCCTTCCCGTCTTCTTATACCCCTTCTTGCGCTTCTTCATCCTTATCGTCCCGCTCCAACTTTACTTATATCCCCCCCATTTTCAATCCCCCAATTCTTGGCCCTCTCTCAGCTTTCTTCAGTAGTCGCTTGTCTTCTAATTTCAAATCACACACAATCGCAGGGCCTCGCTCCAATCCAGTTGACAAGTCCATGTTCAAGCAAGCGGACAACGTCAGTTCATCCGTTTCCCTTTGGAGTCCTCGCGTCTCGCTAAGACTGGCATGCTTCAACGTGCGCACTTTGCTGCAGATTGGCCAACAGGCAGCACTTGCCCGCACACTAGAGACCCTATCGATCGATATTTGCTGTTTATCAGAAACCCGCCTGCAAGATTCGAGCTCCGTACTTACCCTGAGATCCCCCACATGCGACACTGGCGGCACATTCTCATTGCGCCTGTCTGGCGATGATGCAGCTTCAAATGCCGGTCAAGCTGGCGTCGGCATTGTTTTGAGTCCCCGGGCTGAAGCTGCCCTGATTGATTGGATCCCAGTAAACAGTAGGATGTGTGCCGTTAGATTAGCTGGTTCCTTCCGTGCTACGAAGTCTCGCGGGGACAAACGGTGCCTATTTGTCATTGAGGCCTACGCCCCTACAAACTGTAGCACCGATTCGGTAAAAGATGATTTCTATCAGCAACTTCACGAGCTCCTTCGTTACAGAAGAAGCACGGATACTGTGGTGTTGGCTGGTGATCTAAACGCCCAAGTCGGAAAATTGTCCTCTGATGAGCTTCATCTGGGCGGCCAACATGGTGTAGGCTCCCGTAATGATAATGGTGAGCCATTGCTACATCTGTGTGAAGATACTCACCTCTTTCTCGCGAGCACTAACTTCCGACACAGCACCCGCAGAAGCGTGACTTGGCGGCCATCAGCCTCGGGCCAACCATGGACACAAATCGATCATATCGCGATCAGTTACCGCTGGAGGGGATGTGTCCAAAATTGTCGCTCAATTTGGAGCACGAGCGTGGACTCTGACCACGCACTTGTCTGTGCCGACCTCCTGGTGCGTTTCGGTGGACGTCCGCAACGTCGAGGTGAACGGATTGATACCAGCCAGCTGGCGAAGCCAGAAGTTCTGAATGTATACCATAGCGCGCTGACATCTGGGCTGAGTAAGCGCCCACTAAACACCGTTGAAGATCACTGGTCGCATACTCGTCAAACGTTACTGTCCGCAGGCGTCTTCATGTGGCAAAGTAAATTGCCAAACCGGACATTGGGTCTCTACACAGTCTATGGAACTTATGGATGCTCGCCGACGTATTCCGGCTGGAAGCGAATACAATGAGGCTCGCAAAAATCTCAGGGCAAAACTAAGTGCTAGCCTTAGGAAGGACCGCGAAACCTGGTGGTCTCATCGTGCCTCTGAGATGGAAACAGCCGCTGCCGTGGGTAATCATCGTAAGTTATTCCGTCTGATACGGGAAACAGGCAGCAGGAGACCTGGTGTTAGCGAGACCATACGCGACGAGAGTGGGCAGCCGATCCACAGCTTATCAAAACGCTTGGAGCGTTGGGCCAAACACTTTGCAAGGCAATTTAACAAACCTGAGTTATCGCTTTCTTCTTCGGGCATTGAGCGCCCTTCTCCTTGGGCCGTCTCCTCGGATCCGCCCTCACGCGCAGAGGTCGAACGTGAGATCCGGCTATTGAAATTGCATAAAGCCTCAGGAGCAGATAGAATTCCCCCAGCCCTCTTCGAATTCGGGGGACCTGCTCTAGCAGATGATCTACACGAGTTGCTAGTAAGACTTTGGGGGCAGGAGACAGTCCCGACAGACTGGAACCGCTCCGTCATTGTTCCAATTTTCAAGGGAGGCTCTCGTTTGGAATGCGGCAATCATAGAGGGAGCAGTCTGGTTTCGATTGCCTCTAAATTGCTTGCCTCTGTCATTCTCCACAGACTGACTGGCACTCGTGAAAGCCAGATTCGTGAAGAGCAAGCCGGATTTCGTCGAGGTCGGGGCTGCATCGACCACATCTTCACATTGCGTCAAGTGTTGGAGCACCGCCATGTTTATTGGCGACCCACCGTTGTCGTGTTTCTTGACATAAAAGGTGCCTTCGATTCGGTCGATCGATGTGCCCTTTGGGACTGTCTGCTGAGGAAATGTGTGCCTGATAAATATGTAAACATTATCAAAGCGCTGTACGCACATAGTTCGGGCAGGGTGAGGGTTTATGGCAAACTCTCGCCACCCTTCAGTATCACCAGCGGCGTGAGACAAGGATGCCCGCTGTCACCTTTCCTCTTCAACTTCGCTATTGATGAATTCATAGAAACAGCGTTCGCTGGACACGAC
>CALYDF020005631.1:0-14191 GCA_944474145.2 Dicrocoelium dendriticum | reverse complement strand
CGAGATAGGGATGATCTGTGCCCCAACAAAGCATTCTTCATAGCAGAATTAGTTGCACAGGTTCGATGTAGAAGGCTGAGGACCGCGTCAGTGTGAAATGCTTAGCTGTGACTTTATTTTGTGGCGAGTCACATCCACCACGTTGCAGTGTTGTTAAGCGGACATTTTTGGCTTTTTATAGGGAGAACGCTTGCCAGACAAAAACCCACCACGTCCTGGAACACTGCCGTAGCTTTCGTTGAACAGTAGTGCAAGTCGGTTATGCATCGTATAGACCGATTTTGCATTCTATTATTCGCAGTCGGTTGACAGCCAAAATTCCTCGTTGGTTGGCCGAATGGCTTAGTACTGATACGGCAGCAGTCGTTGGGGCCGGTCAATGAGGCAAGCTACGAAGAGTCGATACTTCGGGTTCAATCGTGTGTAAATAAAACGGTCAAGACACCATAAGTGCAATGAAACGGTGCATGGGTTGCTGGGATCGCTGCGTTACAAGGTTTGCAGGTGACTGCTGTGGTTACGTTGGGGCAGCAAAATCTATGGGCATTCAGAATGGGAGCAATCAACATTTTTTGAACAATTTCTCTGTCTCCAAATTGAAGACGGTCTCCGGAAATCTATAAATGAATAAATAAATGGATTAGGCTTGGCAGTGCTAGGCACGCCTGTAAAATTATAAGCAGGGTAATACAAATATATATGATCAGTAATTGCGTTGAAGAATTACAGGTTGTCCCGTAACATATTTGTATGTTGTTGTGTAGTAGTTTTGTAGTTGTTTGTGTGTATGTACAAGATGTCATGTTGAGTGCGTTCGTTACCGTGACACAGAATTTGAGGATTTGTTCGCCGGATGCTCTAACAAAGAAAATTCAGAGGAGGACTTCGAATTGGAAGACGTAGATGATGTGCATTAGTTACTTCGAAAAGGCAAGCAGCGGTGACTTTATACAGTGACGCGACACGTCCGCCTCGTCGCAAAGAGTTTAGACTGACATTTATGGCATTTTATGGGGCGTACACTTGCCAGGAGTAAACCCATCGCGTTCTGAAACACTGCCGCTGAACCTTTTTCTCGAACGGTAGTAACCCGAACCCCCAGCCGGCTACGCGAGGAGGATTTTTGGCTAGCCAGCCAGTTCCATTCACCCACCATCCGGGTGAATAGGGCCAGTTCGGTCCGCTTACGCGGTTGCCGCGGGTTAAATGTTTCCACCGGTGGTCCCGAGTTTCACAATTTGTGTCGAGACGAAAGAGGGATGGCAGTTCACTCTCTAGCTCACTAATCAGAATGCGTTGAGTGAATATTTCTCCGAGGCGACAACGATAACACAAAGGGAACAGGCACATTCGATGAAACAGTAAGGTATAAGTTGTGTCCCGCAACTCTGGAATGGTTTTGGATCCACGCCGTTGAACCTTCTTGATCATGTCACGTTCGGAATTGGGGTGAGGATACGCAGCTGTCAACCCGTATTTGAGAATTGGGTGCACATGCGAAAAAACTATAGTCTGAAGAGTGCTGGGGTGAGGTATGTGTAGGCTCTTCCAATAGCGTTAGGCTTATGAGCTTTCAGGCACGCCTTGTAAAGGCATCCTACTAGATCTAAGCCTTATATAAGATGTTGAAGTCTATTGTTGCTGTCGATACGCCTAAGCTTAGCCTTAGAATTGTACAAGACACCGTCTAAATACCAGCTTTAGTTGTATCTCTATGTGCCTTTGTAGACGTCAGCTGCTAGTTAGCCTAAGTTGACGCGTTTTCATTAAGCCTGAGTACTCGTTACTTTACTCCGCCGTTTCCAACTACAAACGGTATGCTCACTGCATAATAATATACATACCGTTCATCTTGTCGATAAAGAAACCAATTTAAGAGTTATAGGATGGTTAGTCAAACAACCTTCCCGTGGTGCCAGCAATAGATTTGCGGCAGAGTGCCAGGATGTGGTGGGATTTCGCCTGGCAGGCGTTCTCCCTATAAAAACCACAGATCTCCATTTAACAACAATTTGACGTGGCGGATGTGCCTCGCCACTTAATAAAGTCACTGCCTCTTTTCTTTGCGGAAGACCATTCACAAATCACAAACGTCATCCAATTCGAAGCCTTCCTTTGATTCTAACCTTCGATGTCGTACCCAGCAAACATAAGCACACACAGTCACATTTACATAAGTACATCATATGACAACTTCCAAATACACACGTAAACATAATTCAACAAGTTATAACACAAAATCCCTATGCTATTGGTCACAATGTAATAATTTGTGCAATTGCCTATCCCATATGTCGGTATTACCATGATCATGCCCTCGTTGGTGTGCATCGCAATGATGAGAATTACTCATTTATTTATTTAAGGATAAGACCATTTTTCGCCACTTATACTCACTTGGTCCCAGATACTTAGCTTTATCTGTTATGCACGCGCCTGTCACTATTGGTAACACTAGTAGACAGAAATCATGAAACCCAGCTCTTCTGCTTAAACCGCTTTTGTTAGCAAAACTTTCGCATTTCCAGATTTCATTTCACTAGCAAGAAAGCTAACCAGCGACAGAGGCCCCTGTCACACTAGCTGGCTGTTCATCCAGCACCTATTGACCACCACTCGCCTTATATCTGCTGCCGGTGCGTTAATTCTCTTTTACCTAAATCCAAAGACTACCAGGCCTAATACTTAATGGCGGGTGAGAAAACAGCTTCCACCAAACTTGCTACTTACCATACTGCTCTTGATTTACCTTATCAAGCTTTGCTTAGGGTGCTAGAACAGCCCTTCTGTTATTAAAATTATTGCTGATGATTTTAGTATGCCTCATGTCTCGTGGCTTAATCAGTCAGTTCCACTCAAATATAGAACCCTGGCAGACAATAGTTTCACACAGGACTGGACTCAGCATGTGAATACACTGACGAGACAACCTAGCATACCGGACTTAATATAAACCGAAGGCATTTCTCACGCATGCACCAGCGTGTTAGACAGCATACCGGGTCGCGACCACAAGCTGGTGAAGTTGTCGTTTGCACTGCCTAAATTTCCTTATCAGGAAGACGACAAGTATGAAGTATCTCGCCTCCTCCAACGCATCAACTGGAAAACAGTTTCTTCCCTTCTCTGAGCATCACCCTGCGACGAGTTCTTCCTCTCCGAAAATATAGATACTGCGACCAGAGAGCCGTATAACAAATTCACGAACTGCTTAGACGTCCTTGCCTCAAAAATGAGGAAGCCAGGAAGGCGGCAGACTCTTGAGAATGCTTCCACAAGCAAACTAGTTACTAGGCTTAAAGAATGCGCTCCCGCTACAGCAAGAACAAAGACTCTCATCTAAACATCCGCAAGAACAAATTACTAATCGAATGGGGAAGTTCACAAAACAATGCTCGCACATTAGCTGAGCACGCAGCGCTTTGCACTGGCAGCAAGGCAAAGTCTCTTATTCGACAAATGAAGCGGCGGGGTGGCAGCAGAGGTATACCGATCACGACCCTTCTGTTTCCTGACAAAACTATAGCCACTAATGCTGTTGAGCATTGCGACTGCATTAACACGCACTTCTGTAACTCCTTCACCAGCAATGACTCGGCATTGCCAACTACGATACACAAGTTCACTGAAGATCCAATACACACCATTGCCTTTGACTTAAACAACATCAAGCGAGCACTTCGCTCCTCGAAAATATCACACTACCCAGGTCCTGATGGTGTACCATCTTCTGTATTAATACTTGGAGGACCGGATATTCCAGTCCTTCTCCTCAATATCTTCACCATCTCTATGAGGAGCAGAAATAACTATCTAAATGGAAGCACGCAACCATCATACCACGACACAAACGAGGCTGCCGACAAACTATTGACGATTACCGTCCTATTAGCCACACAGCCATTGCGTCTAGGCTCATGGAATAAATAATAAAGGACGGGATGCTTCGTTTTATGTTGCAACGCAACCTAATTAATAGAAACCAAACCGGGTTTCTGCGTACTAAATGTTGTCAAACTTGCCAGTTTGAATTCTTAAACGACGGTACACACTCCATAGACCTGGGTAAAGCACTGGTCATCATCTTCCTGGATAGGAAAAAGCAACTGACCGGGTTCCACACAATGGTTTGCTGACAAAATTAGCTGCATGTGTCGTTACTGGCCGCCTTCTTTCTTGGTTTTCTTCTTACCTTTCTAACCGAACGCAATCAGTGCCACTGGACGATGTCTCGTCTAACCAAGCATCTGTAACCAGCGGAGTGTTTCAAGGCAGCGTCCTAGGTCCTTTGCTGTATTTACTGTACATCAATGATGCATTACAGGTCTTCCAACAAGGCCATCCCTACCTCTTTGCTGATGATATAAAAGTGGTATTCTCATTTGATCCTAGCTGTCTACGCAATGGCCTCTCCAGCGTACAAAAAGATCTCGGCACTGTTGAAACATGGTGTGACCTGTGAAAACTAGAGTTCTCACCAACGAAGTGTAACGTCCTTTCCTACTGGTGCTCTATACCGCCCAACATATTAACATTTAACAGAATACCACTAGATAACAGCATTACCGTGCGCGATTTCGGTGTGCACCACTCAAGCTCACTGAATTTTGCGGAACAAGCAAGCTATAGCTCTGCAAAAGCCAGGTCTATCGTTGGCTATATACTAAAGTCAATGAGCCTGTTGGAGTCGCGACTCATGCGCTACAACTTGTGTGCCCGACCTATAGTAGAGTACTGCTCGCTGGTGGTTACTAATTCACGCAAAAGTGACAGGATGGTCATCGAGAAGGTCCAGCGTTCGTTTACTAAGCGCCTTCTAGGATCAGCTACGCTCAGTTATCAAAGCCGCTGCAAGCAGCTTGGTCTGGAACCAGTCTGCCTGCGAAAACTTAAAACCAACCTAGTTTTTCTCTATAAGCTAATCAAAACCTCGGACTCAAGTAGTGAACGATATTTTCAACCGCTGGGTGACACACGTTTTCTCTGCGCAAGAAGCCACACCCATTCTCACTACCCGAAACCCGTTGCTCCATACGCTTTAACTTCTTCCACTATAGATATGGGCATGTGTGTAATAAGTTATCATGAGGGATCAGAGCATCTTAGGTTTCTTGCAATTCTCCACGGCTATCAATAGGCTGCTAAATGTCCCCTTGGTAGCAGGCATCTTGGGCACCTGCATTCCTGAGCACGAGCTGTGGAAGTACGGCCTCGATCACATATAGAATTCCACACAAAGCCTTAACTGTGCGGAACAATCTCACTGCCAACAGTCTTGTTAACCTATACACCCAGCACCAATAAGGCTCCTTTAAAGTGGTTCTGTCCTCTCCTTATCACGCTATTGACTTTTAATTCCTCTTCTATCGGACTGCCGTTTGTAAGTGTCCTGCTTTGACCTAGCCTCATTTGATGGGCCTGCTGCTAGTTGAGTTACTCAAGACTACGATTACGACTCTGTAGACGTCTAGCTATGCCCTCTCTTCACGAGAGCCTGCTGGTCTTGCTCACCCTTTTCTAACATAGCCAACACTATCTCTAACCTGTCCATTTCTGCTGACCCTCGCTGAATATTGTGACGGTATCGGTCATTGTTCAGAAGGCTGAACCATCTGTTCCCCTCACTTGTTGCCTTCCCCACCTTACCAGTAACCCAGCTCTGTGTGCTAACCTAGTTTCCTCTGACCAGTGTCCTACTTTCCGACTGCCTAAATAGTACTGAGCTGTAAACGATTTAGGCTCGACACAACCAAAACCCTGTTTTCCTCCCTCGAGTGTTTATACCTAACAAACTAATTTAAACTCTCCTATATCTAACGTGTCCATTTCTGCTGACACTATTTGTCTTCCTTACTTAACTGTACTACTAAATCTCAATGTGCAAACTAATACAGCCTGGTGTATTTTGGCTCCTGTTTTCTGACTTCTGACTATTGTGACTTTACCGGCCAATATAAGGAAGACCAAATGTCATGTCCACATTACCTTAGAGAATCTCGTTGGCTTTGCTACTCTAAATCAGGAAACCTTCCACCACTCTGTCTCTGTTCTTTCCTTACTTCGCTGTCTTTATTCCTCCTTCCATCAGATTGCATTTCTTTAACTACAGAGTCAACTCTGTACCTTGCATTTATCTCACCTCATCTGACCAGTCTTGCTTTCTGACTGCAGCCATACTACCGAGACCTAAATGAGCTAGGCACTAACTATCCAATGCACCGATACCTTTACCCCGAGAAACTGCTAGGAAACATTCCTTGTTTCTCCATCCTGTAATCTATTAGAATGTCTGTCTCACTTACCTTCGCTGGCTTGTTGATGTATTCCGTGACACTGTAGGAACGCACTAGTGACCAAACTGCTTAATTAAATGGTTATATCTGGCCACCTAAAGTTTTCCATTGCGCCGTTATCTTTCGATCCTCTTAACCTCAGCACCGCTACTTAGTAGCAACTAGTGGTCGTAGGCTACAACCATCTCTACGCATACTCGGAGCTTGCTAAGAGCTACCCTATTTTATCTCCAACCTTCATTCTTTGTGACTGTCTTCGTAACGTTTATTTGCTGCCTGTTGAATTATTCTGCGACACTTTAGGTATCCACTAGCCACTAGAAGGCTTTACCCCAATGCTATTGCTAGTCGTTGATAATCTCTGTCTCGCCTAGTATCATTATCAGCTTTTGGTCACCAATTTTTAGCTGCAGCGAGTCATTGTAGGTGGCATACAGCTCTGCGCTAGGTGGTACTCATTATCTCTCCAACACATACTCCCTTGAATTGGTTGCATCACATATCTCCGCTGGCATGTTGACTCTTCTGACACTGTAACTATCCACTGATAACTAGAAGGCTTAATGCGAATTCAGTTGCTGTCCACTGGTTCTCTCTTAGCACAATTATCCTTAGTTCTTTTATCTTCATCACGTTTTCTGCAGTGATTCTTTGAAGGCTCCATACGTCTTTGCGCATATCCGGAGCTACTAGAAGACATTCCTCGTTTCTCCATCCTTTAATCTATTAGAACATCTGTATCACTTACCTTTGCTGGCTTGTTGACGTATTTCGTGACACGGCAAGAACGCACTAGTGACCAAACTGCTAAATGGAATGGTTACATCTGGTCACCTAACGTTTACACGGCGCCATTATCTGTCGATCCTCTTAACCACAGCACCTGCTATTTAGTAGCAACTAGTGGTCGTAGGCTCCACGCTTCTTTGCGCATACTCGGAGCTTGCTAAGAGTCGCTCTCTTTTATATCCAACCTATATTACTTGTGACTGCCCGCGTCACATACGTCCGCCTCTTGTTGATTTATTCTGGGACATTGTGGGTATACACTAATAACTAGAAGGCTTCATGCAAATGCCATTGCTGATCACCGATACTCTCACTTATAGCCACACTATTTGTTCTTCGTCTTATCTCCGGTACCTCTGTTTAACAGCAGCCATTCTTCACAGGCTCTAACCAGTTCTGCGCATATCCTGAGCCTGCTAAGATCCACACTTTTATCCCTCCAAGCTTTGATCTCTGGGACTGCGTGCGTCATATACACTTTCTGTCTGTTGACTTAACCACGTATCCACTAGCAACTATAAGGCTCCACCCAAATGCCATTGCTAGCCTTCGGTACTCACTCTCTCTCCTAGTATCATCATCAGTTCTTCGTATTAAATACGTCACCACGTTTCAGCTGCAGCGCGTAATTGTAGGTAGCATTCATCCTTGCGCTAGGAGCCACTTCTTATCTCTCCAACGCTTACCCTCTTGAATTGTTTGCATCACATACCTTCGCTGGTCTGTTGACTCATTCTGTCACTGTAGGTATCCACTGGTAATTAGTAGGCCTAATCCGAATGCGCTTTCTGGCCACTGATACTCTCTCTCTCTTAGCTTCACTATCTATCGCTCTTCTTAGCTTCCTCTCCATTTCGCAGAGATCCGTCGTAGGCTCCATGTCCCTTCTGCGCAGATCTTGAGCTTGTTAGGATACAGTCCTTGTGTCTCCCTCATACATTCCCTTGGAATGTCTGTACCACTTACCTTCGCTGCTTTGTAGATGCATTCTGTGACCCTGCAGGCATACACTAGTGACCAAGCGTCTTTTTGGATTGGCTACATCTGGCCACTGGTAATCTTTCCTAGCGCCACCATCTGTCGATCATCTTAAATTCAGCACCTCTGTTTAGTAAGCAGCTAGTGGTCGTAGGCCCCATGCATCTGCGATTATCCTGAGCTTGTTAGGAGCCACTCCGTATCTCAATAACCTTTATTCCTTTGAATATCTGCATCCAACCTTTCCGCTGCCTTACCGCCAATTGAACTTTAGATCTCTCTCGCGGCAACCTATTTATCTCATTAGCTCCCTAGCATAATTTGATTATCTGCGCGTCGCTGTGTCTTAGCTTCTATGCTCTGAACTATCTAACAGCCGTATTGTATGCTTGCGCATCATCCGTTCGCTGTCCTTTCTTCATGAAACCTTTCTTAGCTCTCTTCTGTGGAGCAAACATAACTCAAGTAGTCAGCGCACAGCGCTCCTTTCTAGACGTTCATTGATCTATTACTCGCTACGTCTATGACCCCTACTTATACTGAAGTCCAGCTCTCTCGCCTGCTTTTCCCAGCACAAGCTTCCTTGCTAGAGGCGCAGCTGTCACCTAATCATCTGCGCCACCTAATTGATTGCAGTTCAGCTCTCTCACTGGCTTCTCCCGGCTCAGGCTTCTTTAGTTATATTCCGTTAACACCCCAGCATGATTTGATTAGCTGCGCTTCGATACGTCTCAGTCTATTATGCTCTGACCTATGTAACAATCTCATTGTAGGACCGCGCCTCTCTCGTCCGCTGTCTTTCTATCACGAAACCTCTCTTAGTTTTCTGCTGTCGGGCAAGCATATCCATGTATTCAGCGAAAGCCGCTGTTCTGCCCCACATTTCTAGATCTTCATTTATCCCTTACTCGCTGTATCGTCTTAGGCATTTTTACCTGCAAGCCTCCAAGCCTCGGGCTAGCATTCCCTGGCTCTATCCAGGTTGGTACTATTGTCTTAACACCCTAGCTGCTGCGGATAGGCCACAGGTTCTGATATCCTCGGCAATCTTAATGTACGCTTGCATTCCGGCTATGCGCTGCCCTACCGTCAATTAAACATTCTTAGCTGTTTAGTTCATCACTCCTCTCATCTGATCAGTATACAGACGCCCGTTAGCTTCTCATTTATGAGTGTTCATTTTTCACTTACTATCTGCTGTTTGCGACACTTACCGATGTATGAACCCAACAGACTCACTGGCTTTTCCTGAGTCAGCATACCATAACACTATTTTCTTAGCACCCTAGAATAACCCGTTTCTCTGCGCGACGCTACGTATACATTTGTTCCGCACGTTCGCTTTCCTTTAACTGATCTTTATTACTTCACTTCTATCGAGCAATCCTTTCTCACCTAGTGTTCTGTGTCCGCTTTTGCAGCAAAGGTTTCGACACTTACTTATGTAGGAGGTAAGCTCTCTCACAGGCTTTTCCCATCTCAGTCGGCCATAGCACTATACTCTTAATACCCTCGTGTCGTCTTTCTGGCTTGATCCCTAGAAGCTTTTTACTCAGCGCTTGAATCCTATCTTTCCGCTGACTTACCAACATTTGACCTTTGAATCTCTTTCATCGCAAGCCATTTATACCTTCACTTACTTATTCTGCGCTCCCTATCGAAGTAGGTTGGCTACCTGCTGGTCTTTAAATTCTGCTTTCTGTCTTCCCACGCAATAGTTGCATCATAGCAAACCGATACTGCGTTTTTTGCTCAATGGCGCAACGCTCTGTATCCCATGTAGATGGTAGCAACCAACCTATACGGCCCTTGCTTTCGTAGAACATTCAAAAGACACTTTCAGCACAATCATTGTTGCACATTGTACATCATTTGTTTCCACTAAATGTTATACCATAGGACTTAAACAATGTTTGTTCCCACGCCTGTCTTTGCGGCCTTGTTTGTCTCTCACCTTCCCTTTTCTCCGAGGTTCGGAACTTCTTGGGGATTTGGGATTGGACCGAGAAATGGTTTTTGCCAAGGACAGGACATAACACACGAGGACCTACAAAGAACATGGCTGCACAACAGTTGGATACAAATGCACTCACTACCACGACAGTTGTCCAGAATTGATAGCTGGACAAGAGGCCTTCACACATCTGAATAGTATACATAAACCTGAAAATCCCAGACGCAAGAAACTGACGTTTTGCTCACCTGGACACTCAGAAGATGACTCTTCGTGAAGGTCTCACCCTCCATGGGCCTCAGCCATTATGGCCGCACCGACCAAAGATACCTGATCAGCTAACAGAGGAAATCGGAAGTCAATTGACTGCGGATAACCGAGGGTGAAATCAGTCAGCAAGCTGCACTGCCAGTTTTACATTAGTGTCCAAACGGATTTCTGACAGTATTCCAGGACGTATTGGTTTTCGCCTGGCAAGCGTTCTCCCAATAAAATCCACAGATCTTTTTTTAACAACAACTTGACGTGTCGGATGTTTCTCGCCACTCAGTAAATTTACCGCCTCTTTTCTTTCCGGAGTACCATTCACACTGTCATTGAATAAATCATCAAGCCAGCTGAGGTAAGTGATACCGACATTCCAGGAGAATGTATGATGGAGAGACTAGGAGTGTATCCTAGAAAGCCAAAGATCTGCGCAGAAGGGACATGGAGCGTACGGCGAATTGCTGCGGTAGTGAGGAGGATAAGAAGAGCGACATATAGTGGCGCCAGGCTAGAGAGTATCAGTGGCCATCAAAGGCATTCGGATTAAGCCTACTAATTGCTAGTAAATACCTACAGTGACAGAAGAGGTCAACAAACCATTGAAGGTGTGAGGCAAACAATTCAAGAGCGCAAGTGTTGGAGAGATAAGAAGTGACTCCTGGTGCAAGTCTCAATGCTACCTACAATGACTCGTTGCAGCTGAAAATTGGTGACGTAGGTAATATGTAGAACTGATAATGGTACTAAGGGAGAGAGTATCGACGGCGGACAATGGCACTGGTGTGAAGATTTCAAGTTGCTAGTGGATACGTAATGGATCCATGAATAAGTCAAAAGACAGCAGACGTATGTGACCCACGCAGTCATAGCGAGGAGTAGAAGAGTGGCTCTTAGCAGGCTCCGGATAAGCGCAGTGATGGTTGGCGCCTACAAATAATGGCTCCTGCTAAACAGAGGTAATATGAAGCACTGCTAATGACACTAAGAGAGAGAGTATCGACGACTAGCAATGGCACTGGGGTGAAGCCTTCTAGTGGACACATAGTGTCCTAGAATAAGTCAACAGACAGCAAATGTATATGACGCAGACAGTCCAAAAGGATGTAGGTTGGAGATAATAGAGAGTAACTCTTAGCAAGCTCGGGATATGCACAGAGATGACTGGAACTAACGAACAATAGTTGCTACAAAATAGAGATGCTGAGCTTAAAAGGACCGACAGATAACGGCGGTATGAAAAGATTTCGGTGGCCAGATGTAGCCATTCCATTAGGCGGTTTGGTCGCTAGTGTCACTGTAAGCATCAGGAAGCCAGCGAAGGTAAGTGATGCAGATATTCTAAGAGATTACAGGAAGAAGAAACAAGAGATATCTCCTAGTAGCTCTGGATATGCGCAAAGCTGTATGAAGCCTACAACAGATCATTGTGGAAAACGTGACAAAGGTAAGAGGAAGGAAGGATACTGAAGCTAAAAAAGAGCACCAGTGGAGAGCAACTGAATTCTCATTAAGTCCTCTAGTTATTAGTGGATAGTAACAGTGTCAGAAGCGTCAACATGCCAGCGAAGATACGTGATGCAAACAATTCAAGGGAGTATGTGTTGGAGAGATAATGAGTGCTTCCTAGCGCAAAGATGTTTGATACCTACAATGACACACTGCAGCTGAAAAGTGATGACGTAGGTAATTCGAAAAATTTTTAATGGTACTACAAGTGAGACATTATCGATGGCTAGCAATGGCATTGTGTTGAAGCCTTCTAGTTGCCAGTGGATACCTGAAGTGTCCTAGAATATGTCAACTGAGAGCAAATGTATGTGCCGCAAGCAGTTTTAAAGGATGAAAGTTGGAGATAAATGATGGTGGCTCTGAGCAAGCTCCAGCTGTGCTTGGAGCCCACGACCACTAGTTGTTACTAAATAGAGATGCTGAAATTAGGAGGATCGGCAGATAGTGGCGCTATGAAAAGCTTTGAATGGCCAGATTTAACGATCCCGTTAAGCAGGTTGGTCGTTACTGGATTCCTACATTGTCAAGGAATACATCAGCAAGCCAACGAAGGTAAGTGATACAGACATGCTAAAATATTACAGGATCGAGAAACAAGGAATTTCTTCTAGTAGCTCTGGATATGTGCAAGCTGCATGAGGCCTACAGCCAATCGCTGCTTCGAAACGGAGATTGAATTTAAGCCGATCGACAGGTAGTGACGCTAGGACAAGCTATCAGTGGCCAGCTGTTGCCATTTTAATAATACGCTTGGTAAATTAGTGTAAATCTACAGAGTCATATAATGCGTCAACATGTCAGCAAAAGTAAGCGATACAGACATTCTCTAAAGGAGAGGAAAGCCATAGCCAAACAAGTAAGAGAAGTAGTAGGAATATACGGTAAATGGAAGCGTGATTAAAAGAGAACGTTTAATGTTGTCGTGCTTCATAGGGTAATAAGTATTAGAAAGAACGGTGTCAGCTTGGCGATTAGGATATATTTGGGCAACGTCAACCGGTACTTGAGGTCCTGCGCACGCCGTCTTCGTCATCTAGGTAGTAGTCAGTTAAGTTAATGCTAGTAGCCAGAGGCGGATGTCTCGAGCTAGCCAGATGTGAAAGGTTTGAGGGAATGCATAGGCATTCGGTATCCGGTGGCTGGTGTCTAGGTGATGGAAGACTTAAAGGGTTGTTGGATGAAGCAGGCAGGAAAGAAGATTAGGAGTCGGGAAGGAGATTGTGTGGGAAGGTAAGAAGAGGCGATTATATGTGGTCTGGTCCAGGTTCAAATAACTCATCTTCAGGACAGTTGGTATTCAGTAGTTCGGAAACTTGTGTGACAGAAAGGTATTTGCTAATAGAGAAGCTGAACTGGTTTATATTCATAGATAAGAGGTAACCTATTCCATACGTTTGCGTATCTGTAGAGGTAAAAGTTTGAGCGAATACTACTGCGTGTTCTTGGTAGGATATTGGAGCGGGGTCTATCACTTAGGGGGTACGGAGCGATATATGGGTCTGAGATATGGGTTAGTGTGCTCCCATTTGGATTGTTAATAATCGAGTATAGGAAAGCGAGGTTTGTTTTCAGTCGGCGCACCCATGACGGGTCGAGCTTAAGTGTTTTGCATCGATCACGGTACCTGAGACTAGAGTGCCCCAGGAGGCGTTTTGTGAAGGTACGCTGAACCTATTCGAGGGCTATTCTGTCGCACTTTCATATTTTGGTGAATACTATAGAGCAGCACTCTAGCAGAGGTAGGACACATGTTTTGTAGAGCGCAGTTCTATGTTCCTGTATTGTCATGGTTTTGAGGATGTATCCGATGAGACTGCGTGCTTCAGCTGCGGAATAAACTACTTGTTCTGCGGAGCTCAGCAAACAGGAGTAGTGCACGCCTAAGTCACGCACTGTTAGGCAGTTCCCTAATGGCGTGCCTTGTAGCATTAAGGTATTAGGTGGCATTTTGCTAGTGTGAATGCCAACTTCCATGTGTCGCACCATGCAGCTAGGGCACTTAAGTCGTATTGTGTATGGGAGAGGGTAGTGTGGAAGTTTGACGGATGAAATGGGAAGACAATTTTGATGTCGTCGGCAAAGTGGTAGGGTGTCCCATGTTTAAAAACCTAGAATACGTCATTGATATAGAGCAGGAAAATTAGAGAACCTAAAACGCTTCGTTCAATTAGGCCACTTTTGCCTGGTTTTTGAAGTGACGTAGGGTCCTCAACCATTACTGACTGTGAGCGAGCTGTAAGACATGATGAGAACCAAGTGTGCAGTTTGCAGGAGATGCCGTATGATTCCAGCTTCATCAAGAGTTCCGTATGTAGTACTCTGCCGAAATCTCTTGTCATGTCTATGAAGATGATGGATAGAGCTTGCGTGTTGTCAATCTGTTGAGTTACATGGTTGCGGA